>PITA01008283.1:0-85671 GCA_004023965.1 Spilogale gracilis | reverse complement strand
ACTTTGACAATCATGGGTTTAGAGTCTGGGTTCCAGTACCATCCGATTCCAGTATACATTCTGGTGCTACTGAGAAGTATTTGGGTGACTCTGGGCAAATCACTTGTCTGCTCTGAGCCTCGATTCCTTCATCTGTAAAATGGGGATAATAACCCTTTCTCACAGGGTGGCCATGGTGGTTCAGTGAGATCGTGAGGGTAAAGTACAGGGCACAGTGCCTGGTACAAAGCCGCGGCTCATTCTCTGCGAGCCCTCCCCCTCTTGCTCCGCATCATCAGTGAACTTTGGTGCTGGGAGGAGCCTGGAAAAATCACCTGCTCTGATGTTTATGCATGAAAAATGCAAGACCATGTAAGTGAAGGGGTCTTCTCCAGAGCAGACCACTTAGCTTGCGGAAGAGCCAGAATTAGAATCCACTTTTTGTGACCCTTAATTCAGTATTCTTTTTTTTTTTTAAAGGATTTTATTTATTTATTTGACAGAGAGAAACACAGCTAGAGAGGGAACTCAAGCAGGGGGAGTGAGAGAGGGAGAAGCAGGCTTCCCGCCGAGCAGGGAGCCCGATGCGGGGCTCGATCCCAGGACTCCGGGATCATGACCTGAGCCGAAGGCAGACACTTAACAACTGAGCCACCCTGGAGCCCCTTAATTTAGTATTTTTAATAGCACTTAATATGGTAATCTAAAGAGGGGTATGATGTACACGAATGAAAAAGTCCATCAACCATGGAAAAAGGAGTGTGTCTACTGCAATGCTGAGTACTACATAATGTCTGTATCTAAAATGTGAGACGTTTAGGGAGGGGACTAATGAGATATATTTGCTGAGGCAGTGAAATAAGGCAGAAATACCACAATGAGATGTGTGTTCCGTTGCAAAAAGGTGTGGTGAGGGGCTGTATTATAGGGAGTTAACTCCTTGAGGAGAAGCTAAGAGTGAAGGGACAACTCAATGTTAGTAGCAAAGCCCTGTGAATATCAAGGCAAGGAGGGGCAGCAGGGAGGGCTTCAAGCATGGGAGTCCCCAGTCAGCTTTGCTATGAACTAGCTGTGTGTCCTTGAGCAATGAGCATATCCTCTCTGGGCCTCCTCAGTGTCTTCACCTGTAAAATCTTACTATCTGTCAGGTGCTTTGCTAGGTTCATTCTCTCATAAAATCATTGCAACAGAGGTGCCTGGGTGGCTCAGAAGGTTAAGCCTCTGCCTTCGGCTCAGGTCATAATCTCGGGGCCCTGGGATCGAGCCCCACATTGGGCTCTCTGCTTGGCAGGGAGCCTGCCTCCTCCTCTCTCTCTGCCTGCCCCTCTGCCTACTTCTGATCTCTCTCTCTCTCTCTCTGTCAAATAAATAAATAAAATCTTTTTTTAAAAATCATTGCAACAACTCTATATGGTGCTCCAGACATTGCCTACCTGATTCTCTATTTGTATTTTTACACCTTCTCTACCCACTCTCTGCTTGCCAAGGGAGGCTGGCTTGGATGAACTGAGCCAGCTCCTCTCCCCCTGGCTAACCTGGGGTCCAGCAGGAAGTGGAGATGGGGAGTGGGAAGGGAAGGAGGACAAGACAATTATTCTCCTGGTAGTTCTGATGAGGTTGACTTGGACTGGTTGTGTTTTTCGGCTGAAACTACTCCCCTCTAAGGAGCGTATGTACCTGACTCTCCTTCTCAGTTCCAAAAGCCGCTTCTCTCTTGCAACACGTGCCAAGAGTAGTCACAGCTCAGCTGTTGCTGGTCCTGGATTTCCAACACTGTCCACACCTTTGGACTATCACAATTGCAATGTTCCATTTGCTTCTACTGAGATTCTGACTGATATAGAATTGATGGTGGAAGTGACCCCAGGAAACACACTCATATGGTGGGACTCTGCGTTTGGGCTGGCCATGTGTGTGCCAAAGGATAACTTCCTTGATGAGAGCAAAGGGGACGATGGCAACTCATGGTAGATGGTGGCATCATATTAACCCAAATTATCACTGAAGGCAGCATGATGAAAGGTGCAGAGCAACATGTTGGGGGATCAAGAGGTTCTAGCACCTAGACAGCAGGGCAATAACAATGATTATAAAAACTGTGGAGTCACTTGAGTCTCCTATGACCTTAGACATCATACATAACGGGAGAAGACAAATTAAAACTGTGTATACGCACACGGACAAGTGGAAGTACTTCCAGGAAACTCTAAAGCAGTCCCTCCTCTCCATTAACAATTATTGCACTAAAAAAAAAAAAAAAAACTTCACTGATAAGATACATCAAGCTTCTTGGCCACCAGGTTTTAACAGCTGCCCTAGAGTCATGGGAAGAGAAATTGATTGAACAAGGATCCAAGCCCGAGGTGTTGATCATAGCAGAAGAGTGGAAGAGTGAATAGTTCCACACAAGGCAGAAACAACCCCATTCATGTAATTCATGGTTCTAATAAGGGGGATGGGGGAGAAACGGGGGGATAACCAGCTATGCTCATGTGATCAGGAAGAATCTGAGACACAGCAGAAAGGACTAAGGCTAGACATCAGAGTCTAACCATTTTGAGGCACCAGAAGAATTTCCCTTTCTAGATATACAAGAATGATGAATTCCTTTGAGTATGAGTAAAGGTTAATCTCAATTCTTATAAAGATAGTTTGATCGCCTGTTCTCTTCTGAAGATGTCATAAATGTCACAGGATATACCTATTAGTGCAGTTTTCCAGGAATATTTTTGGGATACTCTTTCCCAAGAAGATGTCTTTTGAATCACCCCCTCCCTGGGGCCAGGTAATTTTCCATCATTAATGGTAGTTAGAAGCCTCAACCCAGATCACTTCACCATTGGGTAATTTTCTACCCTTTGGAAATTTCTACCAGTTTGGTTCTTATTGGAACATTGGTCCATTCAGCTGCCTCTAGAGAAAGCTCCTTGCTCAGCAAGGATGGAGGCAAAGGGGTGGAGAAGGGAAATGAAGGAGGATGAGAGGGCCAGTTGCTGGCTGGTTTCTTCTGCCTTTCCTCCTGGTCCCTGGCTGCTTTCAAGGATAGATCTGCTTCCTGGGGGTCTCGTACTTTGTTCTGGTGATTGTCATCAAAGGCCATAATATGCTGGGAAGAGCTCAGATTTGGAATAAGAAGACTTGTGCTTGTGTCCTTCCTCTAAGATCTATGTGCTCCTGGCAATCATTTAGCCCCTCAGGACTTCAGTGACAAAATGACAATTATATCTACTTCTGTGGTTCTTACCCAACTCAAACACATGCATGTAAAAGGCTTTTTATAACCCCTAAAACCTCACATAGACATAGGTCAGAGGATCTTGCTGTTGATATTAAAAATATCTATCTTTAAGCACAGAGGCAAAAGCACATATTCATAAAAAGTTCCTTTTCTTGAAAATAAAGTGGACACTTGAAGTGTCTGCTGAGCCAGATTTGGATTTCCCAGTCTCCTTTGCCTTGGGTGGGACAAAGCCATTAGTGCTTACTAATGGAATATAAGCAAAAGTAACGAGTATCACTTCAGAGCCAAGGAAATCAGAAGCGTGTGTGCCTTCTTTAATTTTCTTCCTGTCTGGCCCTGAATGAAGAGCACTGCAAGGCCTCAGAGAGGGACAGAATTGCATAATGGAGGGAAGTGGAGTTCCGGCATCATCATGTGGAAGAAAGCTACCCGCTACCTGGACACATCCTCGTTGCGTTAGTGCAAGAGTGAGGAGCAAACTTTCATCTTGCTAAGCCTCTGTGATCCTGGGGTTTATTTATGATAGTGGCTAATATTAGCCTAGGTAATAAATGAGTCAAGGGAATGGGAATGTGTGGCTCAGTCAGTCAAAAGTGCTGAATATGAACATGTGTGCCAAGGCTAGAAATGTCTTTTTGCACACTAATGCACAGACCACAGGTCCAGGGAATTCCAAAGGGACCTCTGCAATGCTCTGCTGGGTAGGGTTGATAGGCAGCTTGGTGCTACACACACACACACACACACACACACACACACACACACACACACACGCATGCATCCAAGCACGCATGAGCACATGTTACTTTTGTGTATGTGTTCCTGAAGGCCAGAGAGAAATGTAGAAATAATGGCCTCCCAGGCCACTGAAGAGCTTATCTGTAGTTCAGGAAACTGGTCTGGAGTGCAGCTGGAAGCAGTGCGGATCCACAGAACCAAGGAAAGCGGCCTCCACATCAGCACCCAGGACTTCAGGTTCCCAGGCTCTTTCCCATCCCCTCTGGTTTATCCCAGCCTCTCCCTTGACAAAAGCCTAAGAGCTAGATAACCCAGAAAGGACTCAAAGAGGGGGAATGATGGGTACAAATGACTCTCGGCTCTCATGTCTTGGCATCTGTTGTGTAATCAGCTAAAGGGCATTTTTCGTTTTCATCTTAGTGGCTGGCAAAGAACTAAATGAACCTGTTAGCCAAACCCTTCTCCTTGCCTACTTTTTTGTGTTGTTTTGTGTCCCCTTGAATGCTGTATTCTAGCCACGCCAACTACCGCTATTCCGGGACAACACCATCTCCTGTTTACCCCTCTTACCAAGCCCCCTCACCAAGATTCTTCCTTCAAGGTCCTACTTCAATGTTAAAACCTGCTCTGTTTTTCCTGATGCTTCCAGGATGAGTTACTGTTTCCTGAGGGCATCTGTTTATGGTGTTCTTAGAGCACTCATGACATATAACTGTCATTTTTATTTGTACCTTGGGGGTTCATATGCTTCATAGGCTCCTTCCCAACACGTGGCTTTTCAGAAAGGGCAGTACTACATCTGATGTCACCCCTCTCCTTTCCTGAGTCGTTCAGACTGGGAGTTCAGACTGAACTCCCAATCCACAGGCACCCCAGCCACCATGACATAGCCTCCAATACAGGATCTGCTTTTTGGGAACGGCCCTTTGAGGATGGGAGATTGGTCCCATTTTGTCTATTGAGAATTCACTCTCGGAGAAGAGGGATGTATCGGTCAGGCTACACCGTTATGCCATCATGTCAGGGCTGGCGGCCACGCTCGGCCATGGGTCAGACAGGCAGAGCAGGCGGAGCACCTTGGGAGGGAGAGGAAGGGGCCCAATCTGATGGGGAGAGGGGAGCAAGGCCTGGGAGAGCTATGCCGTTTGGGGGAGGGGAAGAGCGGACTTGGTTCCTGAGGGCTTCCGGCCCCCGGTGGCCAGCTGTGCCTTCTGTCTTGGTTTCCACGAGAAAGAGCTCAACCGGTACCAGGCCTTTGCAGCATTGCCCCTTCCACTTCTTGGGCTAGGTTAATGGGTTTCTGTTTCTTGGAACCCAAAGAGCCTTGGTTAAGAAAGTGTTACCTCCCCCTCTGGACTGTGAGTTGTGTGAGCTCTTCTGTCTATCACCAGAATGTAGCTCAGTGTATCGACGGTGTTCAAAATCCACTTGCTGCACAGACGATGAGTCAACGAATGAACGAATATGCCTACTGGTCATACATCCGGGGCCCCGTTGCCTGGCTCAGTACGTGCCCCACCGCGCCTCTCCGATACCAGCGGCTCTTCCCCTTCCTTACCACAGCTCTGCTGCTCCTGTCCCACAGCCTCCCAACGCCCAGCTTTTGACAGGAAGTTTTTTTTTTCTTTAAAAACACTGGGTCTGGAACACTGGCATCTGGAGGGACACAGAAGCAGACGGGACATACAAATAAGAGGACACTTTGACCTCCACCACATCGGCTCCAGAAGAAACCCCAGCTGGCCCCTGGACCTTTTCCTGAAGAAACATGGAAGGAGCAAGCTGTATTTAGAGACATGTAAGTATAGCTTTTATTTTTTTTTTAAACCAACCCAACATTTTCACTGGCAACTGTCAACATAGCTTATGACATGAGCACTGTTTCTTTTTTAGTTATTTTTTTCTTAAAAAATGTGTTTAAAATTAAACAGGTGTTTTTTAATTTCTCTTTTTTCCCTTAAAAAATGTATTTATGTCAATGCAGAAAGCCTAAAGATCTGTGGGCAGTTTTGTGATGATTTCATATGTGTGTGTTCGTGTGTGTGTGCACGTACACGTGCACAAGCGTGTGTGTTTTAAAGCCAGGTCCTTTCCAGATTTGTTGGGAAAAGGTCTGTCGGCCACGGCAACCTCTTGTTCTATAAACCCAGGCTCCGTGGGATGATGTGGGGCAAGAAATAGCCCACAGGCTGGGAAAAGAGCTTCGTGAGGTTTGAAAACAAGCAGGAATGTGGGAGATCTGAGAAATTCCAGTTCCTATCTTGTGAAATGCTTTCAAACATGACCTGAGGGTCCAGGAGAGGTGAAAGGAGTCCCTGGTGTTCTTATCAACCTCTCAGTTTTTGCATTACCTCAAAAAATACAGCCAGACCTCAGCTTGGCGCCTTAGAAAGTGAGGGGGTGGTGAGGCTGACATTTCCGCGAAGCACTGACATTTTAAATAAGATCTCTCCCCTTAAAGATCTCACTAGGTGGACAGCTCTTCTCCTCGGCCTCAGACACGAAGCCAAGGATAGTCACGAAGCCATCTGTGCCTGCTGTCTCCCCAGTGCCCTCTGTCGTCAGGAACCATTCCTATTTCTGTCCCCTATCTCTGCCACACGGTGGGTCTTCCTGCAGAAGGATAAACGTACAGACACCAGACACGGCCACAGAGAGATGGGCGGGGTAACGACTTTCTGTTTTAAACTGGATTTCTACATAAGCACATGAAGCTCCTCTTGCACCGGCGCCCCTCCCCCGTTGTTCAGCCTGCTGCGTGGGTGTGCAAACACGCCGCCACCCAAACGCCGCCCCTCTCCCACTGAGAAGAAAAGCACATGGGGCTGGGGGGGCAGGTTGCCTCTGGAGCCAAAGGGCAGCTGTTACCCAGGGAGAGGGGGCGAGGCTGGGGTTGAGGGTCCCCACCTCGACCTGTCTGCTCCCAGTGAGTTCCTTCACAGCACCTTTGTTAACTGAGTTCAGAAGGAAAAGACTAAATGAACAATGAGCAACACCTGATGGGAAAGCGCGCACAGTAATGGCTATGATGAAAGAGAACCGGCATGGGGGTCGGGGGTCAGGGGCGGGGGGCAGGACTCACTTTCCACCCCCCACCCCCGCCAGCTGCAACCAGACGGGCAGACAGTGGGCGGAAGCCCTGCCCCCAGGGAAGGAGAAGAAGCAGAGGGATCATCAGAGGAGGGTGGAAGGGTCTGACCTCCTCTGTGGGTCCGGGGCTCGGGTGGGAAGATGGGGAGGAGGTGGATTTGTTGCTGTTGTTGGTTTGTATTGAATTAAATACTTTGTAAAGAGGATGTTTCCTCCGCTCTGTTGGACTGGTTAAGTCTCTGCCCTTTCGGTCCCACTGGGTAGGGGGCCTAGGTCGGGTGAGGTTCCTGGGGCTCGAGTCCTGACGCGGCCTCTGCGGGCTGTTCGCCGGGCCGGGTTACGGTGGCCAAGTGCCCTTCTCTTAGGAGAAGTCTGAGGCGTGTGCAGCGGAGGCCCCGCTCCGAGGCTCAGAAGCCCCTAATGTAGCAGTAGGCCTCCAGCGTGGCAAAGAGTATGTACAGGAGCCACAAGCTCACGAAGAGCCAAGTCGTGGCTAGCTTGCAGCCGCGAGGGCCGCCCAGCTCCCCGCCCAGGTGGGGCCGCCGGCGGTACAAAAGCACGCTGATACACACAAACGCGAAGATGGTGAAGAGGGTGACCGAGAAGGCCAGCGTGCCAGCGGACACGTAGAACTCCTGTCCCTGCAGGGCCCAGTAGATGGCAGCCACGGACCAGGCTAGGCCGATGCCCAGGAAGACGTTGATGGCGTTGCTGCCCGTGACGTTGCCGATGGAGGCATCCGAGTACAGATCCTGGATGGCAGCCGCTTTGCTGGCAAACATGTCTAGGAGAGGGAGAGAGGGTGGGAGCTGGAGGGAGCCTGAGATGTGGAGGCTCCCCGACTCCCCATGGCCTCACCGTATACCCAGAAGACAGCTGGGGCCCCAGGCCGAGCTCAGGAAACATAGGCACAGTCTCTGCCATGAATAGGCTGTGTGGCCTTGGACAGGTCACCTCACTTCTCTGGGGTTCAGGTTCCTCATTTGCTGGGGTCTGAAAGATCCCTAAGGGCCTCGGTCCTGATATTTGCTGAGTGGGTTTGCTGTTCCCTTTGGATTATTTTTTTCTGGTAAGGGGAGTTTGCTATCCCTCCACCTGCCCAGGGAACTGTGGCAGCCTGGAAAGTTACTGAGGGAGACACCTGATACTGACCACCACTGCAGCATCAGCTCCCATACCAGTCATGGCGCCTTGTTCCCGGACTCGGCATTGTGTTAGGGGCGGGATTGATGGGGACAGAGGACATAACAGGGAACCATGAGGTATGGACTCAAGGAAGACGGGGCTCTGCCTCTGCAGTCAGTATGCAGGGTGAAGGGCTATGCAGGGTGAAGGGCCCTGCAGGCTGCTTGACTTTAGACGTTGGCATGGACTGTGGGCCTTGGAAGGACTGCCAGGGACATGGGGCCACCCTTGATTTCACAGGTAAGGAAAATAAGGGTCAAGGATCTACCCAAGGTCACATGGGCAGTCAACAAGACATTTGGTCCTAAAACCCTCATGGATGGGCCCTTTGCATATCATCACCCCAAGGCATTTTGGGCAAAGCCATGAAATCGGCCGAGTGCACCACCATGTAACGTTTCTCAAGCCTCTAATGCTGCCAGCTGCTCCTTGGACCAACTGCAAGGACTTGGAAGCGTCCCATGCTCTCTCTCCTTGCCTGCTTGTCCCGGCTTGCCTCCTTCTTGCCAGTTTTCTCAGATCTCCCAGAAAAAATCTCTTGCCTTTTCTTGCTTAATACCTTGTTTTTCCCTGTCTGATCCTCTGCAATTTCTTTCCATGTGTGTTCCTTTCCTCACTGTGATAGTTCTGTTCCTATCCCTCTGCTTGTTCCAGTCCCTTGAGGCCTGGAGAACAGAGATGGCAGGGCATCTCCCACAAAGCCTTCCATGGACCATCCTTCTAATTTCCTACCATCTGACACATTTCCATGAAGGCCAAGCCTCCTGCATCACTTATGTACAAATAATCCCACTGCTCTGTGCTGGGTTTGGGGATGAAGTTTTCCTGGAGGGTCATGTCAACTCAGTTACCCTCCAAAGGGATTTATTCTCTTAGTACAGAAAGGGTTTCCCTGGGTCCACCCTGGGTCCAGTCCTAGAGCCCTGTCTGATGGGATTCAGCCTAACCTTCTTGGTGGAGGACAATCTCTCCTCCTTGCTGTGGCAGCAGGGAGGCTCCCTGGCAGGAGTTCAGGTTCAGATGTCCTGGACACCCAGATGAACTAAGTCAGGAGCCTGAGCTAACACAGTCCTCTGCCTGCTAACTGCTCCTTGTCATTCCAGCCCAGCTTATATAAGCCTCTTTTGGAAGCCATCCATGAATGAGCCCAGCCCAGTCCCCCCATTCTATGCTGACACAGCACCTCTACTCTCTTGACATTGAACTTAAACCGAGATGATTTCAATTACAGAAGTTGAGTCAGTTTCTGCTGTTAGCTGCTGAACTCCACTCAGAGCGGGGAGCAGGTGCCTGCCCGCCTTCCAGGACAGCCTGGACAACTAGCACGGGACCACATCGCGCTCCGTAAATATTTGTCTAATGAATGAATAAATTCAGGCCTGCTTTTGTTCATCTCTGGGTGTTCTAAGAAAAGAAAAGAATTCATCATATGAAAGGACACGAGCTCACTAAGCTTCCTCTCCTGTCCCTTCAGGAGGCAGTTTATACCCATAGGTATCCTTCTAAGTGAGGGGGCCAAGAATGCTTGTGAACATTTCTAGGGTGGCAACTTGAGGTGGGCTAATCTTTAGTCTCGGCAGCTGCCAGAGACAAGTGGGAGGAGGACAAGATCTCTAGACTTTGAATTACATTGTTTGTGGCCTCTGTATCATGCGGAGGTTGAGAAAGTGGGCCATTCACACGGGCGGCGCTTTAGCTCCATAGGCCTCGGTTTTCCCATTTGTCATGTGGGGATAATAATGATCCCGATTACATAGGGTTCTGGTGAGCATTACAGAGAGAAAACATGTCAACTGAATGGCACACACAGTGCCTGGCACATCAAAAGTATTCACGGGATGTTAGCTCTCACTTGTAGCATTTCCTCAATGCCCTTGGACTTCTCTGTACTCCGGGGCAGAGGCTCTGCTCAGCTCAGATCTGTGGTAGTGAGGAAGACGCTGAGGCAAGGTGGAGGGGCTGCTCGGACCTGGTAGTAACCTCTTCCCAAACTCAAGCACCCCTCACTCTTACCTGGCACAGACGTGCCAAACGCCACAAAAACGACGGCCGTGACTGAGTCCTTGAGGCCAATGGTGCAGCCGAAGTGGGAGGCCAGGTCCCCAATGATGGCCGTGAGCATACCAATGATGAGAATGGACACGATGAAGCAGGCCCAGCCATGGCAGTACTCAGTGGGGGGCACGCAGGCAAACAGCACCTTCCAGAAGACCGTCAGAAAGTGCATGACGTAGTCAAAGCAGGACGGCAGCCTCTCCTCCCCCGACTCGTCCTCATCCTCCTCCCCGGCTGCAGACAAGATAAAACCAGACCAAGAAGGGCAGTGAGGTCAGATCCCCAGTCAGGAAAACTCAAGTCAACCGCATGGCTAGCCTTATTGGCGGGCAGGACACACCTGCTCTGTCCTGAGCAGCGGTGTGGGCCAGGGTACCAGTGCCAGAAAACAGTGGGGAAGGAGAACCGGGTGGGGGTGCCCTATTGGTTATTGGGAAGGCAGGGCAGCAGGGAGGGTGGGAGGGAGAGGACAGGAGAATAGGAAGAGAAGGGAGAGAGAGAGAGAGGATGAAGGGTGGGGTGGGGGGAGAATACAGGAGGCAGGAGGTGATGAAGCAGAGAGGAGGTTGGAGGAGGCTTCTTAGGGTTGCCTGGGCGGAAAAAAAGCAAAATCAGCTGTGTGTCGGATTTTCACTGGACACAGGCAGAGCGCCTCCCTAATTTTCCTGACACGCCTGCTGCAGGAACCTTGTGGTTCTGGTTGCTATCTGTCCCCAGAGGCACAGCTGTCATTCCAGATCATGTGGCTATACCACAGAGCCAGCGCCATCCTCCGGATATCCCGTGGGACAGAGCAGGGCTGGGCCCCATTGTCCTCGCCAGGAAACAGAGGAGAGGATGCACCGAGGCCCACTGGCACCTGGTCCAGGGCAACCTCTGTTAGGTTTAACACCATCAGAGGAAGAGGGGGTTCTAAAGTGCAGGAGTCAGGATGTGTGAGTTCCAGCTGCAACTTTGCCAGGAAGAGAATCTGTGAACTGGGGAAAGTCACCTTTTATTTCTAAGCCTCAGTTCCCTCGTTTGAGAAAGGAGGGGGTTCAATGGTGTGGCCTGTATTCTGTTTATTGCCCCCTTAGAAGCAAAGGAAGGTCATCAGAGAGAGACCTGGGGGGATCTGAGGCAGGTGACCTGAGATGTGGGGCAGCAGTGGCCACAGACATCCTCTCTTCTGGTGGTCCCTCTGCTCTCGCTCCCGGGCCTCAGGGGATGTGACCCTGTGGGCTTCTATGACAACGAAGCCTCATGAAAGCAGAGGAGGCGGGTGGAGCTAGGCAGTACAAGGAGGCCTCCGTGGTGCCAAGACGTCCTATGGGTTGTGGTGGAGAGACCTTGTCTGGGGCCCTGGCTCTGCTCTGGGCACGGAACCCACGGGACCTGTCAGTGAATGGAACCGTCCAGGGTGGAGGGTCATCAGTATCAATGCAGAGATTTTACAAACTCTGGACCCCCATGTCTCTAATCAGTGTAGGCCCCAGTTTATAGAAAAGGAGGAGCAAAATAATGAGAGCAAGGAATGATGGAAACCAGAATTTAATGAGTTTCTGTTTGGCACTGGCCTCGACCATTCTGCTCTGCTGAGAAAGGTGGAAGTGGTTCCCTTTTTGAATGAGGAAATTGAGGTGGAGGAGGGGTAACTTGTCCCAGGTCACACAGCAGAGCCAGCGGGTAGTCAGGCTCTTCCAGCTACCCCATGATTCTTTTCCAAAGTGACCTGGTAAAACAGGCCAACAGCAAGGACTAGAGCTGGATGCAGACATCATCCCAGAAGTTGGTAGCTGCTGCTGGGGTTGTGTTCTCCCTCCTCTGGCATTGCCTGCTTCTCTCAGCAGGCCGGTGCTCACCTCGAGACCCTCTTACCTGCACTGACAGTGATGGCCTCCATGAACTGGTCCCTCCAGGAATGGGTCCCCACAACCATGGCCAGGTTTGTCTTCTTGATCAGTTTGTCCACTGTATTCTGTCAAGGAGATAAAAACTTGGAATCATGAGGTTAGAACGCTCAGAACTGTGGAGGAGTCTGGTGCTTCAAGGGTATGAAAGCTGTCTTGCATTCCAGGCATACCCACATGGGTTCTGGGAGTAATGGCCTTGGATGGTATCTTCTGGGTCAGTTTTTCTATTTCCCTTTTCTTTGGTTGTGATGGTACATTTTGGATACTTAGAGCTATATAGTAAAGCATAGTGATAATGATGCCAATAAACCTTGTCCCAGAGCAGTAAATTTTGGAATCTTTGTTTTTTAAAATTCAGTTAAACAATAGTGATAATACATTCAGGGGCTTTGTAAGCCCATTTGTCCTATTTGTTATGTTTCTTCCCAATTTTCCTAGGATCTAAATAGCACTATTCCTTCCATGTTACAAATGGGGAAATTGACATTGGGTGTGTAAGTGATTTGTTCAGTTTCCAATTCACTCATTCAGTGGTGAAATTGGAGCAAAACTTCTACCTCCCACCGCATTACTCTATTATTCAATTAGATCTCACTTATGGCCTGACCTTGAACTCAAAGGACTCTTCAATGATGATCTCTAGTTTGGGGTGTTCGCCCAGTACTGGCTTTCCCATTTCTGCTATCCTCTTGGCCTCCTCCTCCTCCACAGTCAGCTTCCTATCTGTCACCTCTGCAACAAAACAAAATCAGACTAGCTTTAGCACATTCACCACTCTCTAGGAGTCTTAAAGCTTGTATTGGGCATGGGCAGTGGGCACAAAATAAACTCTTCTCAAGATTAGGGACTTCAGGTACTTCTTAGTGCCTCTTTCTATAACATGAACATTTTATGACCATTAGATCATGAGCAGGTCCCCTGCAGGCCTGGGATAAGCATTCCTATTTCCATTTTATAACTGAGTGAGAAACCTGACACAAAGACCTTCCAAGAAATAACACCTAGTGAAGTCCCCAAGTCATCTGCTGAGATATTGGAGAGTTGGGGAAAAAAGCATTTAACAGTTTTGAATTATTGGGTCTGACTTTTCAATGACTTAATATAAAAGTTCTTGGAGGTAAGAAAAAAAAAGTTCTTGGAGGTCAGAACCACATGTTAATCCAAAAGGTATGTCTACTGGTTCCCATTAACATCCCTTTCCAACAACATTGGGACTGTGCCCTCTATAGAGGAGAAAGGAGGAATATCTACACTCCATACAAGTGAATGTTTGGGGGTTTTGAAGTTGTTTTTTTTTTCCATAAAAGTGAATATTATCCTCACAGTGAGAAACTTGGAAGATTTCTTGAAAGAGTTCACGATTATCCAATGAACGATCCCCAAGATTTCTGTAGGAACCAGGCACATTTCTTCTGGAACAGAAATACTTGTTCAATCAAAACCCAAAGGAAGTCCTTCCTTTACTTTTTTTTTTTTGAGGCATTCCCTGTGTCCCTCAGCATCTTGACTCATTTACCAGAGGTCCCTTCTCATGTTGAATGGTGGGAAAAATTTTCCATTTCAGCTGGTGAGTCCATTTTAAGACTGCTTCACCACAAAGACATGTTTTCTGGATTAGAGTGAAATAGAGATTAAATCTTTTTATTCCCCCTTGATTAGAAAATTGCTCTTGGCAGCCTGTTTCTTTCAGAGATCATTTAAACATCTTTCCTTCCAAGTCCACATTCTTATATGCAATTAATTCTTTTATTGAGTTCCTTAATTGCTTTCATTCCACACAGTGAATCTCCTATGAGAATCCTTTAGTCCTTGGATACTCTCAAGGACAAAGTGGGTCAGAGGCCAAGGAGGTCTTCTTTTCTCTCTAACCTGGGAATCGGTGAAGTGTAGGGATGGGTGAGGTTCGAGCTCTTGAAGTTGCAAGGAAAAGAATTCACTGGAAAGACGATAAGCCAAGACTGTAAGTTACCAGAGAGGCTGTTTTATGGAAGGATTTTCTTAGTTGTCCTGAATGAAGATGGGAAGAAAGTATGCAGAGGATTCCTGAGCTGGCTCTTTCACTGAGGGCTTCTGGCCCCAAACATAGAAGGCAATCCCAAAATGTTTGGGAGCTGTCCGTGGTGCTGTCCTCCTGCTAATGTTGGTGACAGTTTCTGAAGAAATTACTTCTCAAGGATCAATGTCTTTTATATTTATAAGTAAACAGACACCCTCTAGCAGCCTAACTTTATTCAATCCATTGATTTCTGAGTCTTTTATTAGTTAATTATGAAGGTAAATCTGAATATGCCTTGGGTTCTGGCTATGAAGTCAGTGATCCTAGAAGCCAGGCTGCAAGCCTCTCTGAGAAAAAGCCTTTAAGAAAAAGACTTCGAGATTCCTTAAAAGCAAGGGTACTTTCCCCCCTCTACATGTAGGTTTTGGTACCATATGACAATGGCTATCTTAGCAGTGACAGTATTATTCTACTCCTCCCTCCCCGATGCCCCCATGTCATACTTTACATGTGTCACAAGAACTTTATGTCAATATAATGAGCTCTCCAGTGACATATAAATGTACCTGTCTAACCCCTTGTCTAGCTATCAGTCTGGCACTATATCCATCTGGCAGGATATTGATCTACCTACTGACCTGTCCACCCCTGTGGCAACAGTCAGTTTTTCCATGTAGCTTTTTGCAAAAATCTCTTTGACAAATACCAATCCTCTATCTTTGGATCTCCCACAGCCCCACACAAGAACTCCATAAATATCAGCTAAGTGATTGATTCACATGCCTTTAAATCAACTCTGATTTAGTGTCTTGGTAATTCCTGCCTTTTTCTATTTTTGTAATGATCATTCCTTTACATTCAAACTACTTTCTTGAGAGACTAACAAGTCTCAAATCTAAAAGACCATAATGGTTGTGATAGCTTGTTTATGTAACTCCTCAGAATTCCAAGTGAAGAGAATAAATGAGAGGTGATTTTGGTGTTTGGACTGACAAAATAAACTCTCAGATCTCAGAAAAGGGGGAGGGGAGGGAGAGAAAGAGAGAGAATATGAATAGGATGAAAGATTGAGCAAATATTGGAAGAACAAAGAGCTTGCCAGGCCAAACAAGAATAGATTGCTCTGAGTGCTCTACAGAGACCCTCAGAAAGAAATGTGGCAATGCAGCTAGTGCGCTCACTCCCAGGTCTCTGAACTTGGTGGTGTAGCCCAGAATGAACATATTTACTCTCTATCTTTTACCACCGGTCATTGTTAATCAAGTTTGCCTGTCCACCCAGGAAAATTCAAACAAGAATTTGAGATTTCCAGTGAGTTTTAAGTCTAACCATGGGCTCCTAGATTAAAAGTCTACAGACTGGAAGATCTAGAAAATAATACCTTCTTTTCCTATTTTAGCATCTATTGGTATTTTTGCAAATATATTAAAAGTACAAGAAAGCCTAAATTAAATCACAGTCTTTGGTTGTGTGTGTATGTGTGTGGGAGGCGATGGGGGTGCGTGGAAGCAAGAGCTGGAACAAAGAAGCCCAAATATCTTCTCAGGCAAGAAGGCGAGTGAAGTGGAGAAGGGACTCCCAATTTATGGCATTACCCTGAGGGAATAGTGGAATATATGGGGGGAATATATGTAGGGTCAGAGGTAGTTCTTATCCTGTTGGTATAGGGAGGAAGCAAATGGCCAAGGAAGCTGGATTCCCCCCCCCTTTTGTTTCCAGAAAAAAAAATGTAGGGTTCGCCTATGTTTATTGTTGTTATTGTTTAAAGGCTCCAAAGAGGTCAATGTTCTTAATATATATATTGCCCCTTCTCAAAACCAGGGTGCAGCCTGTATGTAATTTTGATAACCAGTGAATTCTGTAAGATGTTTTGCCTCTTAAATGCTCTTAATTTTTTTATGTCTTCAAAGAGCTGATGGATTTAAAGTGTTATTTTAACTTATATTGAGACATGCAGCATAGCTCACTCTGCCAGCACCAAGAATTACAGAATTGCAGATATCCTGGAAATGCCTTCCTATCTGCTCATAAAGTTGGATGTTGTTTATTATTTCATTCCACCGATGCAAGCATACTCTCAAAGAAGGTGTTCCTCTTGCAACAGAACCTAGAGTCTGCACGAGAATATGCCCAAAATAAATCCTCCAAAATTTCTATTTCCAGCCAGATAATTGTCCCCACCACCCATAATATCCTAATTCTGTTTCATGTTCATGGCACATGTGATTTCAAGGGTCAATGACAAATGAACCAACGTTCTAGCAATTTAGGTCTCAGCTATGATGGGATGGAAGATCTCCAAGATCAGTAAAATTCCAGATTGTTTAAAAATTGCTTTTCGGGCACCTGGGTGGCTCAGTTGGTTAAGCGACTGCCTTCAGCTCAGGTCATGATCCCGGAGACCCGGGATCGAGTCCCATATCCGGCTCCCTGCTCGACGGGAAGCCTGCTTCTCCCTCTCTCCCTCCCCCTGCTTGTGTTCCCTCTCTGGCTGTGTTTCTCTCTGTCAAATAAATAAATCAAAAAAAAAAAATAAAAAAAAATAAAAATTGCTTTTCATGTTCTCCTAGCAGCTCCTGATTATTTCCCCCCGGTTCCCTCAAGATCAAAGTATATTCTTTCAAATGCCATCATGATCTCTTTAGGAGATTCAGCCCTGACTCTCATCCTCTCTTGCCCTATAACATGAGATGACAGATGAACTAAGATTCAGGAGAAATCTATGACCTGCTGTCTGCTTGTAAGTTTAAACTCTCTTCCTGGTCCCAGAGAGGACCGGTTCTGCATTTACCCACATCTGCTGACAGAAGTGATGCTCAAAGAATTG
This sequence comes from Spilogale gracilis, assembly GCA_004023965.1. Taxonomy (NCBI): domain Eukaryota; kingdom Metazoa; phylum Chordata; class Mammalia; order Carnivora; family Mephitidae; genus Spilogale; species Spilogale gracilis. Next base: position 68,668 of record PITA01008283.1, on the reverse strand, counting down.
TCTACTTCCTCACAATTACTTCAAGTGAGGAAATAAACCTCTCAGTCCTTAGAACTTGTCAGGTTAGCTTGAGCCCGCAGTTCCTATTAAATAAATTAAAGGACATTGGTCTTAAACCAAATAGTGGCACTGGCAAGATGTAGAAAAGAGGGGGCAAGACACCTCTTACCTGGAGACAACAGGAGCGCTGTTTGCAAATGGATACCAGAGAAGGGGAAGAAAGAAAAGGAAAGAGCATTAAGGTCCCATCTTGAAAGTATCCCCAGGCTTTGTGGTTGCAACAGGATAAGGAAGGCAGTGAGCTTAGTGGGTGAGAGCTCTGCAGCCACATGCAAGAGGCAACATTTGGAGCATGCGCAGCAGCAGCAGCGGCGGCAGCAGCAGCAAGAGGTCTAAGCCACTGGAGGGACTGCTGAGCACCAGAGCCCTGCAGCCGGACTTTCCCCACAACCTCTTCTACAGCTCTGGGGGCAAGGGGAAAAGGAATCAGGATGGGGAATCCATGTGAGTGGAGCAGAGACAGAGTTGGTCATTTGTGATCTTCTAAGAAATCAGGTTATCATATCCACTCTGTAAAAGAATGAGGATCTAATTACCACGAAACTGTATCATGTAGTTGGCTTATCAGTGGGGTATATGACCGTAGGGCTTCAGGGTCCTGAGCAATGGCCAATGAGAGTGGAACAGTGCTCAGTCCTATGTTTTCTAGTCCTAACTTTATAACCAATCATGCTTAGCTTCCTAGTGCCCGTAACACTTCCATGGCCACAAATAGCTTCTAGCTACCACGTTGGTCAGAACTTGGAGTTCCCCTCAAAGAAGGACCTCAGGAAAAGGTAATTTGTGCAAAATATTTTTCTTTGAATGGCTTATCTTTTTAGAGATATAGCCTGGAGATTAAGGTAATACCATTTTGTATTACCCAAGCCTAGCAAAATCACCGCAATCAGTACGTGTTCAGTAGAGGGTTGTTTTTTTGTTTTCCTTTTTTTTTTTTCTACCTATTTTGGTAATTGTATTTTTTATAGACCCTGTGGGGCTGTATCTCTGGGAGGTGGTGTTTCTATTCCAGAAAGGACTGGCTACATAGGGTCCAGGTATCCTGGACCAGAGAAACTGTCACACAGAAACTATCTGTAGATGGGAGACGACAAACAATAAGGCCCCTACATGGACTGGGAAGCTGAGTTAGATGGACCTAACACAGGGAATCCCTAGCTCCCAAATTTGTACTTATGCTAAAAAATTCTTGTGACATACCATATTTTCCTCTCAATGGTGTCTCAGTACAGCCCTGCACTCCCTGGCTCTTGTCAAATAGAAGTCTGGGAACATCCCATTACATACTCCTGGTTCGGCTGGTGACTGACCATGCTGGGGAAGGAGCAGGGGTGGTGTCTGTGAATTGTTTCTACTAAAAGTCTCTAGGAATGCAACTCGGGCCAGTGATCCATCATCTCTTAGTCACAACCACCGAAGACACATGTGGATTAGGAATTTTTATGGTATATAAGCAGAGCAAACAGCAGTTGATTTTTTGTGGTTTCTCCCATATGGAATTCCAAGGGAGTAATTGAGTGAATCTCCTTGCCACACTGAGATAGATAGATAGCAGACAGCAAGAGAGCTTGTTCAGTCTGCTCCTTGTACGGATCTGCATGAAAGCTGAGGCCCTCCTGGCCCCCAAGCTCCAGGGGAACCCAGAAACCCAAATACATCAGTGAACCCAGGTAGGGCAGACAAGGGGGAGCTCTTCCAAAAAGGTCCCTGCTGCCCTGGTTTTCACTCAGAAGTCACTCCTAACCCCAGGATCATCTCTATCACAATGAGAGGGCTGCAGTCAGCTGGAGTGGTACCATTCTCTGGTCATTATCTACATGAATTTGAGACTTTCTACTTCGCAGTTATAGATGGGTCAGCAAGATCCAGATAGGGCCATTCTGAGTGACATATTACCTCCAGGGTGTTTTTCCTGCTGCTGTTGATGAGAGAATCTACAGCTGAACTTTCCCTTGTATTGATCCCCAGGGTCAGGTGAGCATCATTTATCCCTGCTCAGACACCCCCGGGACATACAGGAAATAGCTTAGCTCTATGAGTAATTGGAAGCATCTGGGCAGCTTGTCAGGGTGAGCCCACTGATGTGGTAAGAGGGGGCAGAGACAGGCCCCACCACTGGGCAAGAGTGCTTTCCTTTCCACGTGAGGCTTAAGCCCAATAGCCTTGACCTTGTTGTTGAGCATCGCCCTCCGATGTCTACTTCTGGATTCCGGCACTTACTCTACAGCACGGCAACCGTGTTTCCTATTCATCTTCCCTTTTTTCCTCCTCTAGCTTATCCAGAGCATTTAATCTCACCTCTAAAGTCTGTTTTGTTTGCCAAGAATAGAATATGCTGTTTCAATTACAGTGCTTTTTTTTGTTGTTGTGTGTAATGCAATTGTCATTTTGACCGTGCGAAGTCTATGCTGTTGGGAACGCCTAAGACTCTCCCATGCAGCAGTGACCATGAAAAGCTTTCTACTGTATAGCTTCTCACTCTGAGAACAACAGGGAATTCTGAAACTCAGGATGGGTTTTCACGTGATTCTGAGTCTAGACAATCAAGTCATATGACATTTCACATTATGGTCTAATGCCAAAATATGTGATGTGAAGAAACTGAAAGATGTGAAGAAGATGTGAAGAAATTGAAAATAGCAATAGATCAGGAAGTCAAGAAATGCACATATTTCCTATTGGCACCTACCGATCTTGGCATCTTGGTCACTGGGAAGATCTGGAGGATCCTTGCCTTCTCACCTACTCACTCCCCAGGACCAGGCTCTACTAGGACTTTGCTGACATTTCCTTGGACAAAGAGTCCAGGGCAAAAAAGGGGGGTGGTCCTCAAATGGGGAGTAACCAAAGACGTTTGCATTTGGCCAAATCTCTTGAAGAGTGCAAGATGTATCTTAGGTTCCTCCCTGTCCTGCTGTTGATCAGGGTTTATTGGGGAGGCAGAAAAGAAAACAGAGGCCTCCTTGTTGGTGGAATAAGTCATGGATGGACTTGTAACTCATTCTTCCTGTCCGGAGCCACTGCCTTCTTTCCAGCTACCCTGAATGATCTCTTGTGCTGCTTTCCTTTGCACCTACATAGCAGAGACTGTGGAAATTGATCAAGCTAGTTTACATTGGCCTTAGGTGTCTCCAGCATCCAACCAATCATGAGTAGGTGGAGTAAATGCATAAGAGAGGTGGGAATGAGGTAGGTCAGGTGTTGAGACAACGTCTGAGAATATTCTCAATGGCAGTAACTGGAAGATTGGCAATCTAAACAATGGAAGTAGAGAATTTCTACCCTGCACTCTGGTAGTCAGGCTCATGGCAACATCCTATCAGGAGGCAAGGAGAGGATGAGTAATGGAAGATGGAGAGGGCTTTTGCCTCTAGGACACTAGGCATGCCCAAACCTGGGTGGATACAGAACTGGTCAGATCCACAGAGAGAATCCCCAGAAGATGGTGAGAACTGATCAATCATACCTGATAAGGCTTTAGGAGTATAGTTGCTGAATCTCTTAGATCTGTCCTTGAATGAAAGGCTTTGTGCTGCTCTTTGTCATATGAATGTGAAGTAGTTGCAGAATAATCACCCTTTTTTGACAAACAAGTGAGTCTCACTGTTCCATCCTCCACGAGGCTCCCAGAAGCATCTCTCTCCTGAGGGGGAGTGTGAATGTCCCTCTCTTGGTATTTCCCAAGAGCACCCTTTTCCATTCCCACATATATTCCTCCAAAACTTTCGAAGTAGTGATTTCCAATCATTTTTCTTCAAGGGAAGAAATCTTTCCTTACATCTTCCTTGGTTGCAACATAATCAGTCCCTTAGAAATGGAACCTTGGCAGGTATTCCAAGAGGCATGTCTTGAGCAAGGGAGGAGATGAGGCCACTCGTCTGGTGTGGGATGGGGGTTATCTTGGGATCTGGGTGATATGCTCATTTGCAGATGCCAAGCAAAGGAAGGCTTCTGTGAACTGTGTTGTTTCTCGGGGATCAACACCAACTACACCATTTAGAGGCCCTTCTTCTATTGGAAAACCCATAAGTCAATACTCTTGGCCTACCCACTATAGTCCTTTTCCAGGGACCTCTGGCTGGGGAGATTCCCATACCTGAAATTATTTCCCAATGTTCCGCTTTAGGGATTGCATGGTCCTAAAACAGCCTGAATAAAGGTAGAATGAGATGGGCTGGATGTCAAGGGGGAAGAAGAATAGTTCAGGACTCCAGATCATATGACTACCACAGAAGCCAGCTCTGTCTCAGAGAGGTCTCAGAAGCTATGGCCTCTGACGCTTGGCATACCTCTTCATACCACGGTCTCCCCAGCTGTGAAATAGTCAGATAAAACACTTACCTCCATGAAGGGAAGAGGGGCCTATGAACCACTCTGCAAGTGAATACCCTGCCAAGCACTCAAGGAAGATTGGGGAAGGCAGCAGAAAACTGTCAAAGCATCATTGCAAACATGGGTCCCGGCCCCCATCCCAGACTCTTCCCCCATCCAATCCAGGCTCGAGGGTGAAGGGTGGGAGGGGAAGAAGGCAGGAAAAGGGCACAAACATGCACGGCATCACATTCCTTTCTTTTTCTTCTCCTCCCCACCCACCAAGGAGTTTCCACAGTTACAGTGGGGGCTGTGAGGGAGAGTGCGGGGGATAGTGGTGATCAGGTCACTGGAGCACAAGGTGGAAGAAAGTAACTCAGTAGGGTAATGAGAAGTTGAGGCTGCAGCGCTGTCCAGAAGGTGGGAGAGGACTGGGGAATCAGCTAAGGCTAAGAAGGCAGAGATGACACCGAAACAGGGTGAGAGCGAGAATACAGGAGGGAAAAGAAGAAAAATGTCCATTGGTCAAAAAGAGGAAAAACGAAAAGGGAAGAAAATGGGGGGAGAAAAAAACAGAGTTGCTTTTTGTTGCTGTTGCTTTAGAGTTTAATTTTTTTTTCTTTCTTTTTGTTGTTGTTTTATTTTGTTTTGTTTTTTTAAAGAATCTCACACCTGATATTCCACGTTCCATCCATTTCGGTTCACCAAGGACAATGAAGAAATTCTCTTGCCTTTCGTATTCCTCCTCATCTACTATTTTAACCCTTATGGTTTTCCTGTAGGGACAACAAGAGAGAGAGTGTGTCGACTGGGTCTGTAGGTTTGTTGGTCATTTGGAGCACAGCCTTTAAAATCATTTCCCATCACTCCTGCCGCATGCAGCCCAGTCCCGTCCTGGTGGCATCTGACAGGACTATGGTGGATTGTATTTTTCTCATATAAAAAACGACCTCAGCTTTTCTTGTCTCCTTGGTCATAGTTTCCTTATGGGTGTGAAGGAAAGGGAGCCAGGAGGCAAGGAAAAGTGGGCAAAGGGAGGGTTCCAGGAGGACAGGAGGGAAAGGGGAAGGGCAAGGGGGGTACTGGTGGGGAGGAGTCAGTTTAGAGCCTGCAGATGGTTAGTAGGAAGTGAGTTGGGCAGTGCTTTCCATTAGGTGTCACATGGTAACTGGAATTTCTTCAGGAAGCAGGCAAACTTCTGGCCTATTGGGAATGATCCAGGGCTCTTCTCCAACAGGAAATAGGCCAATAGTACCTAGCTAAGGGCTCATTTCCCTTCCTGTGTCTACACTCACTTCTTATATGAGCCTCATAAAGAAAACTTTAAAAGTAAAGTACTTATGAGGAAGGGAAACAAGAGAGAGAGAGAGAAAGGAAGGTGGAATTCTAATACCTTTGTCATTCTTTTTTTTTTTTTAAAGATTTTATTTATTTATTTGACAGAGAGAGATCACAAGTAGGCAGAGAGAGGAGGAAGCAGGCTCCCTGCTGAGCAGAGAGCCCAATGCGGGCCTCCATCCCAGGACCCTGAGATCATGACCTGAGCCGAAAGCAGAGGCTTTAACCCACTGAGCCACCCAGGCGCCCCTACCTTTGTCATTCTTGATCTCGGGGTTTGAGTGGTGGGAACTAAAATAAGTACATATTAACCACAGTATAATACAGGACTCCTTTAGTATTTACAGCTGATGTACTCCTAGGAAAGTGTAAAGAAAATGATATATCATCAAACTCTAAATCACCTCTATAATCTTATCATAGAGGGCTGATACATCCCAAGGCTGGATTCCTTAAATGCTGATTACCTAGGGCCTGGGGAAAATGGTGAAGGAGTCTCCTGTTCTTTTCTAGGCATCTCAACAAAGCATAGTGTTTCTAAAAACAAATCATCCGGGGGGGCCTGGGTGGCTCAGTTGCTTAAGCGACTGCCTTCGGCTTAGGGCATGATCCCGGAGACCCGGGATCGAGTCCCACATCGGGCTCCCTGCCCGGCGGGAGGCCTGCTTCTCCCTCTCTCACTCCCCCTGCTTGTGTTCTCTCTCTGGCTGTGTTTCTCTCTGTCAAATAAATAAAATCTTTAAAAAAATAAATAAATAAACAATAAAAAATAAAAACAAATCATCCGGGGAAGCAAAATTTCTTTGAAAATCACTCCCCTCCAGAGATTCACAGGAGGCCGACTCAGGCCAATCGTCATTGGAGAAGTTGCTCTGGGAGCCTGGGTCATCCCCATCTTGGTCCTTCACAGAACCACAGTGGGGTTGGCAGGTCCCAGTAGTGAGCCATGATTGTTATTTTCTGCTTGCGTTGTCTTTGGCCTGGGACCTAAATGTTCTCTCAAGGGCAAAGAGGTACCAACAAGCCATAACTGAAAATGTCTAATCAGAGCCTCTGGTGTTCCTCTTTCCTTCTGAAGACAAGCTCAACTTTGGTATCTGCAAAGTGGTAGACTGATCTGAGGTGGTTTGTTGGACATAAGATTTGCTGTGCATTTGTGTTTTGTGTGTGTGTTTCACAAGTGCACTTCTGGTTACCCTTTTTGGTACTACCTTTGGACACCTTTACATACCTTGCTCAGTAGACAAAAGACAAAGCTGAATGACTGTCAAGAAGAATTTTCTAGGAACTTCTCCCTAGGCCCTAGATATGGGAAACTGGGGCTACCTAGGAGCTGTGAGCCTGGCAGTTTTCCCTTGCAGAGATTCTGCTGTGCGTTAGGAACAGGTGCTCTGTGACCAAGGGCTTGGCCAGAGGGAAGGAACGTTGCCCCCAAATACTGGAAGCTCCCCATGACACAGATGGTTTGTCCAGAAGAGGACATTCTGACTGGCCTATCAGAAGCCTGGGGGGTGGGGGGTCATTTAAGTTGAAGGAAAAGGCTTCATTTACTCTTGAAAAATACTGTGATGTCTTGGGGAAGCTTCCACTCAAGTCAGAAGCACTCCTCCCATTGTTCTAATACTCTACCACCACATCTGGATGCTCTTTGCTGGGAAAACAAGAGTCCAGCAGGTGAGCCTGCAACCTAGACCTCAAACTAAAACCTGTACCTTCAACTCAGTCAAAGTCAGAAGAGAAATAACCTCGATAACAGGACTATGGCAGAAAAATGGCTCTTAAGGCCCACTCTGGAGAATGGGATGAACCATAAATAGAACCCAAATCCAAATACATTGATTGCCAATGTCTGCGGACTCTAAGCTTAGCTGAGAATAGCTGCCCCTGGGGATCTGTGCCGAGCACTGAGGCCACTTTCCCTGGGCTGCCCTCCCGGCTGGCGCCATGCCGTGTGGTCTTTCTCTTTCCTATATAAGAAGCCATCCAGGAGAAGCAGACAGCCCCACATATGATACTCTGGGCTCTGGCTGACTCTCTCCCCGCCCCCAGGACCCTGTGTTTTCCCCATATCCATTTTACCACCTCACAGAAATTACCATTGACTCCTGAACATCCCTCTTACAGATACCATGTGACAAGCTGACAGGTATTAGGGCAGTGTTGGAATCAGAGAGAGGAGAGGGAGAGGTGGAAAGAAAGGAAATGAGAGAACAAGAAAGAAAACAAGGGGACGTGGACTAGAGAGGCAGAATAAAGGGGAACAGAAGACAGACTGGAGAAAGAAAGAACCAGAAAAGGAGAGGAGAGAAGAATGTTCACGTTAGTGTGGAGGACAGGGTACTACACCTTTCTGAAAACTCATATCCACCATGCGGGGGCCCATCATCTCAATGAAGTAATTCTTGTTTTTCTCATACGTCTCATCATCAATTACCTTGATGTGAACTGTTTTGCTGTGGATGGAAAAATAAGTATCATAAGCAAGGAGCAGATTGGGGTGGGGGGCAAGCTAGCCGGGAGAAGGAACAGGAAGAAAGGAGACAGTGAAAAGATCCAGGAGGGTCAAAGTGTGCCCCCACGGGGGCATCGAGCCCCTTCCAGGCCCCTGGCTCCTCTTAGGCTTCCCGGGGCTTCGTGGCATGGTCAGACTGGAAGGCTGGAAAGTCGAAGGTTCTGGGTTCTAACATTGGATATGCTACCTGACCTTGGACAGATGAAGTAACTGATACACAAATAGGTTAAATAATGCTTACACCGTCCCAGGGCAGTTGTGAGAGCAATGAAATAATATACATATAATGGTTCAGTCATTTAGGTCCTCCTTGATTCTTGCTTCCTTGTCCTTCTTGCCTTGGAGACAGGAAGAAATTTTTTTTTTAATTTTTTTATTTTTGAAGTCAGCTGGTGTTGGTCTGAAAGGCTTATGTTATAGAAAGGACATGGATGGGAGGCGGTGTGTTGGCCTGTGGGGGTCTTGCCTGGACATAGAAGGACTTTTTTTCCCCTTTCTTTGTGGCAGTGACTACCATGGGGAAGCCAGGAGGGTCATGCAGCTCAAAGTCACACATTCTGGTAACTCACAAAGGACTTCAGAACCTCTGAATGAGCCCTACAGCCTTAGCGGGGAAAGGGCCGATCACACCACCTCTAGGGCTCTCCAAGTCCCAGTTACCTTACAAATCCTACACTGACCTTGTGATTAGCACAACTGTACTATTTTTATGTTAAAAGGTGCTAAACAATGAAGAATAGAAATCAGTTTTAGTAGTCCTGATTTCCATTTTTCTTTCTTCCTTCCCTCCTTCCCTCCCTCCCTCCCTTCCTTCCTATTACTAGGAGCTTTAAAAATAAAAATGGACCTGGGCCTCCCCCAGCCTTTGCTTAATAATAGGGACGTTTCAGGACCAGACTCCAGTTGAGGCCTGTCACAGAGGGTGTGGGACACTGATGGAGGGGGAGCGCATAGAGCTGAGTGTCCCCTCAGCAGTGGGATGAAGAGACACACACAGGAGCCCAGGTCAGCTGCCCAGGGGAACTCCCCCTCGCAGACTTGGGTGGCCCCAGGCCTGCCCTTTGTTGAGGAGGCTGAGGCCTTCAGCGCCGGTCTTTTAAAAAATATATATAAAATAGGAATATCTTTACATTCTGGCTTGGCACAACCTCTCTGCTTACCCAAGTTTTCCCAAGTCACTGTTAGGAGTGTTGGATGCCTACAGAGCTTCCTTTGTCCACGCTGTTGATCCTAGAGAACCAGATGTGGGCTGGAGGCTCCCGAGGTGAATGAGCAGCAGTTACTAACACACCCCAGCCACGACCCATCCACAGCTTCAAAATCAGAGACTCCAAACCATCCTCACTTGCCACACCAAAGGCCATCACAGCAAAAGCTAGCTTGCCAACACGGAAAGTGTGAGTGCTCAACCTCTGACTTTCTTCCTTGAGGGCAGCGGCCCTGGTACTACAGACTGAGGACTTGAGGGTCAGATCCAGCCTCCACTTCTCACTAGCTAAAGGTCTTTAAGTCTCATTTGTAAAGTGGGATACTTCAGAGCATTCTTAAATGAGATCATGCACGTGGCATGCTTGGTGGGGTGCATGTTTCCTTGTGAGCATTTAATAAATAACAGCCATTATTACTAAGAGCAACAGGACCCCGATTTGGTGGTTTGAGAGTATTACAGCAGGGAAACTTACCATTTCCAGTCTTTAAGTCAGAAAATAAGGGGTGACCAATACATAGAACTGGCGGCTCAAGACGGGGCGCAGGCTGGGAACAGAAGTCAGGTCAAGAAAGGACTGGATAGTACAGGATGATCCATCCCAAATGGGTTAGGAGAGGGATTTATAATGTTAAAGGTGAGAGGGGAGATAGCAACTCATGGTTTTTCAAAATCTGGTCTTGCGTCTCCGTCAGCAGCAAACTCTGGGCTGGACAGACCGCATCCTTAGACGTAGTGTAACCTGTGCTTGTGATTTTAATGAACAGATAAAGAGAATAAGAGATGCCATCGATAACTCAGTGGAAACCAGGGCAATGAGGACAGACAATAGTAGTGGCCTGGGGAATGGAGGTGCGCTGGCTCGACCCACTGGCCAGAGGAGTGGAGGAGGCGGGCTGTCAGGCTCCCTTGCTCGGCTCAGTCACGGGGAAGACATCACCTCCGTTTAGACCCTGCCTGGAGCTAGAGAAATCCCTCCCCTTCCAGCTCTGGAAAATCAAGTAAGTCCTCAATTCTGCTCAAGCCACAAATGAAGCCACAAGAACATATAAATTAAGGGAGTGTCACCAGCCAGGTCTCGAATTCTTTCCTGGCTTGTTCTTTCTCATTTCAGTCAATAGCAACATGGTCTATCCAAACCTGGAATCAGTCCTGAATCTTTCCTTTTCCTCACTCTTCCCCCAACCCTACCCTAACCCTAATACAAGTGGTTTGCCGCCATCTTTCCCTCTGCTACTGAGACCGCGATCAAAACACAATTGCCTCTCCTTTGGATTTTGTAATAACTTTCTAAGAGCTATTCCTGCCTTTGCCCCTCCTTCAATTCCTTCCCTCCATAATGACCCAGGGCTGTCTACTGAAAGTGCAATCCAATCCCATCCCCCCACTATCACTGGAATAAATGTAGAGTCCTTACCATGACCCACAGGATTTTACATAACCCGGCTGCTCGTGACCTTGCCGACTCCATTCCTACCACTCTCCTCTTGCTCATGAGTCCCAGGCACGATGGTCTTTCTTTCTGTTCTTTAAATCACCCCCTTTCCCACTTAAGACATCATCTTTGCTTGTTCATTGTGCCTGGGTCTGAGCTATCCTCATCCTTTGCATCTCCACATTAGCATCACTTCCTAAGAGAGGCCTTGAATGGCCACCTGACCTCCTTGTGTCCTTTTCCTGCTCACCGTCTCTACCTCCCCACCACGGGTCACCTTCCACTATGTTCATCTGCTCATTCCCTTCAGCACACCAATCACAGCCTGAAGGTAACTGGCTGGTTTATTAACTTCCTTGTTTCTAGTCTGTCCACACTGGACTGTAAGTGCCATGATGACAGGGACACTGTCTCACTTGCCGCCACAGTCCTAGTGCCCAGCGTGGGAGGTCCTGGATCATGACTTGCCAAAGGACTGCAGGTAAATTGAGAACACATTCGCTTTTTTTGCAGCAAAAACTCATAGGAACAACAGTAAAACATTGTTTTGAAGGCTCTTCTGATAAAATGCCTAAGGATTCCCAGTGGGACAAAGAGACCAGAAGCCCGATGTCATCCAACGACACCCTCCGTTGAGTAGCCCATTCCATTTGTCTGTCTGTGGGAGAGCTCGCCAACAACAAGCTGGGATGGAGTTCATGGGGCCTGGCTGGGGGTTTTGAACTGTGCCTAGGTGGGGTGTTGACCTGCCCTGCTTCTCCTCCCCGCCTTCTGCTGGGGGGGGGGGGCAGCCAGAGCCCACAGCGCTCCCGAGTGAGAGCTCTCCCACCAACAAGCCAGAAAGGACCAGGAAGCCCATTTCTGGTCTGCCTGGCTAGCCTCTCAGAACATTCCTTTGCACTGGGGACACCCAATTCCAAATCAGTCCTCTTGCCCTCAGGATACTGCGAAGGGAAAAGTGCTATTGAGTTCCCTTAGGGTGAAAGGGAGAGGAGGCAGCATTTATTTGTCGAACAGATGAGTACTACACTGGAGGAGGGCTCCATGGACTTGGCTTCATACAAGAAAGGGATCTGAGATATAAATACATTTATAGTCTCTACACTATGAGAACTTTCTTATTTCATCCTTACTTCAGCTGTATAACATGAGTATTATTACTTCGCTTTTTAAAGATGAGAAAACAAATTCTCAGAGAGGCTAAGTAACTTGCTCAGAGTCACACAGCTAGCACGCAGCAGGGCTGGGATTTTAGCACATGTCCCTATTACTTCTGCAGTTTACTTTATGCAAGCAGGTGGACGAACTCTGGACACCATTCCTGAGCTGTGCCACAGCGAGGAACCACAGAATTCTCCCATTTAAATGCAGGCAGCAGGGAAGAAATTCGGATAGTAAGTGGCTCTGCCTCCGCACCGAATGGGATGTAGGTGGCTTCCTAATGCTTCAGCGCACCCCCCACCCCTTGCTAGAAGTAATCTCTAAATAATCTCTAACTTGGTGACTGCTTCCCTTTGGATTGCTACGAAATGACTGTTCCCTATATCAAGAAGAGTTCTTTCTCATTGTTTCTAAATTTACCCCAGCCGCTCCAGACCAGCTCACGCTCACAAAGCTCCCTCGACCCGGGCCTGTAGAACAGTGGGCAGTGGACCTGTCAGCCTTTCTGTGGGAGCTTTCAGAAGCCTCACATTCTGTGTTGGGTTCTTGTTGTCTTCTCCATGAGGCACCAGCAGACCCTTTCCCTTCTCCCAGCAGGTTTCTGGCCCTGATTCAGGGCAGAAAAGCCCCTCCCACCCCCAACCACACCCCAACAGCCTGACACTGACATTCCCTGGCCCTTACCAAGGTCAAGAGGAGAGGTTCCTTATCTCACGAAAAGGTTTAGGATGCCCCAAGTGATTTCCTCTTGAAAATAGATGTCCATACTATTCCCCAAAACAGTGCTCCTCAAACTTTCATGCACATATGCCTGACCCCCGCCCCTTCAAGATGTTGCTAAAATGCAAATTGTGGTTCAGTGGGTCTAGGGTGTGCCTGAGATCCTGCATTTCTGACAAGCAGCAGGATGTACCCATGCTGGTGGTCTAGGGCTCAAGACTCCTTGGAGATGTCTCTCTGATTCTATTAAAAACTTAAGGAAAATCAGACAGCTGCTCCAGTGCCAGTGCCAGTCAGGGAGAAGGAGGCTGTAGTCAAAGGCTAGCATTTCAGCCACAGGCTGCAGTGGGAAGGTCCTCTCTGACACTGCATTTTGAGCGGAAAATCGGGGTGCACCCACAGTAGGGTGACAGGTACGGTGAAGGGTCTGCAAACCATGTTCTGAATCTATTTGCTAATATTTATATAGTGTTTACCTTGTGCCGGGCACTGTGCTCTTTAAGCACTTTATGTATATTCAGTAATTTCATCCTTAGAACCAACCGGTGAGTCAGGAACCTGCCGGGCGAGGTGCTGTTCTCTGCGTGTATTAGCTCCCTGAGTCTTCATCTTAGCCAGTGAGGTGGGTACTACTTTTGTCCCCAGTGTGTAGATGAGGAACCAGAAGCCCAGAAAAGCCAAGAGACTTGCCCAAGGTCATAGCTAAGTAAGTGGCAGAGTTGGGATGTGAAGCCAGTATGGCTCTAAAGACCGTGCTTCTGAGTGAGATCCGCTGTGTGGATCTGCGGGACAGGTGTCTGCTGAAGAAGATGCCATGGCTCAGGACGCTGCTTCTGCAGCCCTGAGGCCGCTGGCGGGGCGGCAGGCTTCTCCTGGACCATGGATTATGACAACAATGAGATGAACTGGCTTACAAGGGAGTGGCTGCTGGGTTTCCGGTGGTATTAAAAAGCAGGATGCTGAGCATGCGTGAAAATGGCCACAGACAGGATTCCTGCAACCTACACAGAGTCAAGTAGATGACCTGTGAATGTTGGCACCCAGTGGTGTAGTGGTAGACCAGTTCTCTGGGGGTCGGGGGACTCTGATTTAGGGTATATGCCTTCCGTAGTGTAAATACTCCCGCTGTAAGTCAAATTCAGGCTACCAAATTTGAATGACCAGCTTGCAAAATTCCTAGACATTTAAGATCTGCTCTCATGAACTAGCAGGAGCCAGTCCCAGCACTCCACTGACAGCGTCAGACCCTACTGGGATATTTAAGAGACGTTAGGATGGCAAAAAGTGGCTCTGACCGATTCTGATTCTGGAATGATTTTACCCATGCTAGTGTTTCCTCAAAATGGGCAATTATCTGATCTGGTGAGGTACAAATGTGTTTCTCCAAACAAGCCTTTGGAAAAAAGACTCAAAGGTTTGGCTTGTGAAAGGGATGTGGGTGGGCAAGAGAGAACTCGGGCCCTTAAAAGCAGAGCCCAAGAAGAAGGAGAAGTCAGAGATTCAAACCATGAGAAGGACTCAACATGCTGTTTCTGGCTTAGAGATGCAGGGTGTCGTGTGAGCAAGAATGAGGTCGGCTTTAGCCGCAGACTGCTTCCTGAATGACAGACCGCAAGGACTGGGACCTTCAGGCTTTAAGTCACAAGAAACTGGATTCTGCCAACCCCCTGAATGAGCTGAGAAGCCGACATTTCCTCACAGCTTCCACACAGGAGCCCGATCCAGCCTTGATTTCAGCCTGGTGAGACCCTACACAGAGAACTTAGCCACACCGGGCCTAAAGTTCGGAGCTACAGAACTGTGAGATAATAACTAGATATTGCGTTAAGCCTCAAAGTTTATGACAACTCGTTACACAGCAATAGACAACTAATATGGGAGGCTTGTTCATTTCACAAAGCCAGGAACTGAGCCAAATGATCTCTTGAAACTGTCTTGCCATATCTATTTTAAAACCAGAATACTTTGTCCTGATGGCAGGGCCACTGCTATATAACACCTTTGTGCAAAGCTGAGAAAAGATAGAGCCCTGGAGATGTCCTGCAAGGATGGGGTGCTCTTCTCTGGCTTGCACAGCAACGCATCAGGATGCTGGGCTTGGCATAGGGAGAACTGGCTGGATTGTTAGCTTTTCACTCAAGGGTCTTTAGGCAGTGCACAACATGCACAACTGTAAGCAGCAGTCCTGCTTGGCAGACTCTGGTGTGATTCACTCACTATTACATACACACGCTAGAACCAGCAGGAATATGGGACAGGCTGAAGCAGAGAGATGGATTTCACTGAAGAACTCTCTGCAACTGGGGCTGGGGGGAGGCTAGTCAGGTGGGTGGGAGGATGAAAAGGCAGGGAGGTACAAATTGGGAGGGAGGGGTGTTTGGGGTATATGAAGGAGCATGGATGCAATCTTTGCTGCTTTGGCATCTATTCTGGACGTTTCTGATAAGCCCTCTTCTGCCTGCAGCTTCTTCATAGTTATGAATAGCTATAGCCAAAAAGATATGGCTTCCCCTAAGCAAAATGTAGGAATATTTTGTCTCCACTGTCAGTTAAGACCTGACTGCTGGGCCTGCCCAAGGGCATGCACCCGCACTTCTGGGGACTTGGTGGTCATTCTGTCCACTCTGGAATGTCTGGGCTCAAAACTGGGCGTTGTAACTCATGATTGAGGCATTCACTCTCCCACATATCCTCTTTCCCAACACCTAAAGAGCTTCTTACCTGTGGCTAAGGGGAAAAGTGCATCTCACATGACTGTGTGATTATAGATCTAGGCTTCAGGATAGGGTCAGAGGCAAAGTGGTTCCTAAATCCCCAAAAGAGCCACCCACTCTGTTTCCCAAAGGTCAGGGCAAAGCGAGGGGATTTTTATTTCTTAGAAAAACAGTCTTCTGGGACACCTGGGTGGCTCAGTTGGTTAAGCGACTGCCTTCGGCTCAGGTCATGATCCTGGAGACCCAGGATCGAGTTCCACATCGGGCTCCCTGCTCGACGGGAAGCCTGCTTCTCCCTCTCTCGCTCCCCTTGCTTGTGTTCCCTCTCTCGCTGTGTTTCTTGCTGTCAAATAAATAAAATATTAAAAAAAAAAAAGAAAAGCAGTTTTCTAAAATAGGCACCCTCTCTGTTGCAGGCTGGCATGATTTGCAGGGCAGTTCTACAAGGTAGAAAACATTTTAAGTTACAAATTTTTATTCTCTCCATTCTTTCCTGGGATGAAGACTGAACCCTTCATCCCAGGAACTGGAAGTTCTCTGTAATGTCCGTCCATCCACCCATCTCTTCAACTTTATCTGTTCACACTTGCCCACACAAACTCTATGCTGCAATTCTCTCATTACGTTCAAAACACACCATACTTCTGCTCACCCTGGAGACCGCCCTTCTTCCTTCCCTCTCTCCCTTCCTTCCCACACCCATCATTCCATCAACCCATCTATCTATTCATCCATCCATCCATCCATCCATCCATCCATCTCTTTGTAATGGTAATACTGCCTAATTAAACTGCATTAAACTGTATAATAAAATATTTCATTCACTAAGTATTTATGAAGCACCTAAATGCATGGCAGACATGATTCTCAAGCAAGAATTTCTGACTTCAAAGAGTCTTCTCTGTAGTGGGGAGGCAGATAATTAATCAAGTAACTACAGTAAGGTGTGGTCAGTAACTACAGTAAGGTGTGGTCTTCTAGGAGAGGAACAGAGCTGAGGAGGCACATGGTCTAGAATAAAAACAGGGAAGCCTCACCAGAGGAAGGGATATTTCAGCAGAGGCCTAAATGATGAGTCAAGTTGGTTTGGCCACAAGGAGGAGAAAGAGTCTTCCAGAGAGAGGGGATGCCTTGTGCAAAGTTTTGGTGGTGAAGAAAATACATGGTGGCTTCAAGGTGATGAGATGAGCTCAGTTTGGTTAACGTACCGAGAGACCAGGGAAGAGGGAATAGATGAGTCAGGAGAGAAGGCAGGATCAAGGACATAAAGGTCCCTATAAGCATTTGTGATAGTCTGCCCTCCTCTCTACCTGTCCTGGTCCCCCTTACTCCATTCAAATAGAACCTAGGTACCACCTAGATCTGGAGGATGTTCCTGCATATCCATCTCATGCTGGGTTCCTGGCCTGACTACTGCACTAATCCAATCATGTACTGCCTCATGCAGTACACACTGCCTTCATACATCATTATCTCCCCTCTTGAGCTAGGCTGTATTTCAAGGGCTCAGAATATGTCCTGCCTCTATCTCCTTCTTTGGTTCCTCTTCAGTGCTTACTGGATACATGGTCCCTGATGCATCCATCCACTCATCCTTCACCTGTTAAAGTAGGCAGTTAGGTAGACAGGAGAAGCAGGGGAGAAGGAGGATAACAAATGGACAGTTGCCAGAAACACCCCGGTCTCTGCCCAAAGACGGCCCCATCTCCCTTACACCAACCCTTTTTGCAGTTTAGCACAGACTGATAAGCAGAAGATAGGGGCTACGGAGACTTCCCCAGCTTCAGAACACGCGCGCTTAGAAAGACCTTATCTGCTAGTAACCCCAAGGCTCTTATAATATCATTATAATACCATAGGCATTGCAGTTTGGCTCCCCACCCCTGCCCCCACCCTGTGGCTTGTCTTAAGCAGCTCTGTGGGCAGATGATGACCATAAACTTGCACAAAAGATTAGAGCTGAAGAAACCGAGGCACATTTATGGGTGGAGCAAAGGTAACAGGATGGGAAGGAGGAGACGAAATAAACCCCCAGAAAATAACAATGAGGAGCTCAGCATGCTGCCTCCCTTCATCAGCCCACTCCTCTAGCCTCTGGGGTGTACGGTCACCTTTTGCTAAATAAAAAACCTTTGCTATGTTCACACTCTTGAGTCACTCAACTGAATTCTTTCCTTGGAAAAGATAAGGACTAATGAACAACACAACTCACCATCCTGGTAACACACCATCCGTTATATATGGGAAGTATGTTCCTGCTCTCATGAAGTTCACAGTCCTGTGATGTGAACATCGACAGAAAAATATCCCTTTGGCTGCTTCTCTTTGCTTGTGTGGAATTTCCACACAGTAGCGGGTAATATGAAGCTCTAGGAAATTCATTATCTCGACCCAGGGAATCAACATACACAGCTCAGGCTGCTCAAATCAGTTTTGGTTTGAACAAAGCAGGAACCTCAAGGAGGCTCCTAAGCTAGACCATTGCTCATGGCCCCCATGCAAAGAAAGCGCTGTGTGTGTGCGTGTGGATGTGTGCGCGTGCACGCGCGTGCAAGCACATACGGGGAAAATTAATGTGCTCACACATTGTCTAATTACAACTTCTCTGCCAGGATGAGAGCGCTCTCATCTCTTTAAGTGGTGATAAAGATTCTTTGCTGCCTTGTGGTGGGGAGGGCTTCATGTTCCTGTTTGTAGTGTGGGTGTGAGTGGAGGTCTGATGGGGTAGAGTGAGGGTTAGAAGCTCCACTCTAGGTTAGCGGGAGAATTCGGCCTTGAAAGTCCCACTTATTCTCCAAGGGGCATTCACTTTCTGATCCCTAGAGCAGTGGAGCTGTGCAGGGTTAGGCTCTACACATGACTCAGTTCTATCTAGACCTATATGGGCCTCACGTTTGCCCTGCTTCTCCTTAACTGCATGGGTCTGGGAAAGGGAAGAAGATTCACAGCTCTAATTCTTTCCTACTTGCTGCTGCTGCTGCTTCTTCTTCTTCTTTTAAGATTTTATTTGTTTGACAGAGAGAAACACAGCTAGAGAGGGAACACAAGCAGCGGGAGTGAGAGAGGGAGAAGCAGGCGTCCCGCCAGGGCAGGGAGTCCAATGTGGGGCTTGATCCCTGGACTCAGGGATCATGATCTGAGCTGAAGGCAGACGCTTAACGACTGAGCCACCCAGGTGCCCCTTTCCCACTTGCTTCTAAGTCCAGAGGGGAAGTAGCACAAACAAACCAACCTACCAATGGCCTGGGAACAAACGGCTGCTGCACCCTGAAGTTGATAAATCCCCTTCCTGGAAAAGCCACGAGAATAATCTACAAAATCATTTTATTTAACAGTCCCAGCACTGAAAAGATCAAGTGGCTGGTTATCTGACTCATGGCTTTGGAGATGTTGGGTCTCTCTGTCTTGTTTTCCCTCTCTGGCAGGCGTCTCATTTTTCCCTCCCTCTTTAGATTTTCTTTACTTGAGAGAAAGAGAGCAAGCGTGTGCACTCAAGTTAGGGGAGGGGCAGAGGGAGAAGGAGGGTGTCTCAAGCAGACTCTGTACTGAGCAGGCCTCGATCCCACAACCCCGAGACCATGACCTGAGCCAAATCAAGAGTAGGATGTTTAAACGACTGAGCCACCCAGGTGCCCCTGGGTACCTCATTTTTTAAGAATGATTGTGATCCAAGCAGAAAGCAGAGAAGACCATATTGTATGGACATAAAACTTCAGGTACAAGAACAATCAGGAAGAGAGAGGGACCAGCTCTTAAGGACCTGAGTCAAACATTCTCAAAGCTCCATACTTCCACCTTCATTCCCTGTCCACGAGAGCACTTATAAGTCCCATACTGCTGCTGGATAATTTCTAGAGATCCCAGTGAATAGCAAGTTCAGGAAAGATTCCTGTTCCTGGGCTGTCCCTGGGTAGAGAAAATCCTTCAGTTAGAGACTTAACTACATGGAAGATTAGCTTATTCTACCGATGTTTCCTTGACTGAAACAATCAGGGACTAAACCAAGTTAAAGCTTCAGTGGGCTCTGTTTACACACGTCAGCAGGAAAGCCACCCCTTGGGGTTGTGCAAAGATCAGAGGCTCTGGAGGAGAAAACAGCAGACGGGTCACTGTCAGCCATTGTCACCATCTGAGTGTATTGTGTTGTGGGTCCCCAAGGAGTTGTCAACAATTTCTACCTGTAAGACTCCTGAATGAACTGTCTTCCAGTTCTTGCCTTCTTCTACCAGCCAAATGGCAAATTCTTGTTTTGCGCCACCTGGAGACAAAATGGGGCCCAGAGGCTGTCAGGTATTGGAACCAGAGAGCCAAAATCCTAGCCCCATCTCAACTGCAGGAGCGCTGAGCACTGTGTCCCCTCTAATGGGACAACCTAACCTATGGCTAGTTTCATAGGACTTGGTGACCTTGTCAGGAACACAGTAGTCAAACTTCTTGGAGAATAGAGTCTAAAGGTAGAAGCTGAGATTTTCACAAGGGTGAGGGGAATAAAAATCCTATTTGCTTTGTGTTTAAAGCTCTGACCTTCTGCTGATGGTCAATGGAAGAGGCTGATGTAGAATAGAGAGTAACAAGTCCAGAGACAGGCCTGGGATGAGGCAAATGAGGCATAGGAGCAAAATTTAAGTGTGTACCAAACAACTCAGTAATCCACATCAGCCATATTTTAATGCAATATTTAAAAAATTAAGAATGAATACAACAATCCACAATGAACAAAATACCACGATTTTTAAAATAAAGACAGGGCCCAACCTTGTCCCTAATCAACTCTAGTGGTCATCTGGTGCCTTCTGGTCATCTGGTGTGACAGAGAGAATGTCAGGAAGCAAAAGACTGGAGTCTTGTTTTCTGTGGCTTAATTTACCGCCTCCCCCTGGTCATCCACTTTCTCTGAGCTTATATAAGGAGCGCAAGGGGCTTTAATTCTCTCTTGGAATTTTTGTGGGTGATGATACGAGCAGAAAAACACAATTCTTGCTTTTGGAAATTGTGGGTGTCATTCAACTCAGTGTGTGTGCGCGCATGCGTGTGTGTGCATGTGTGTGTGCGTGCATGTGTGTGTGTGTGCACGTGTGCGCGTGTGTGTGCGTGTTTCAGTGGGGCCCCTATTTCATTCTCCAGAGCTAACAACTTTACCCTTCCAGGACGCCAGCCAACTTCCTCAGCCTCATAGAACCTACGTCTTCCTCACAGCTCTCCTTCCGCAGCTGAGGAGACGCTTGCCCTGTGGAACAGGCCCCATCTCCCCAATGCTCCTTATTTTTAGACAACAGGGAGGGCCTGGGGGAGGGTGGAATGTCTTCTCTGAGAATACGGCCTTTGAACTGTGCTCTGGGCAGATGGCGGCCAGCTCTGTGTGGCCGTCGTTTCTGCCTCCCTGACCTTGTCAGTTCCGGTCCACCTCTCTCTCCCATACTGCCCTAGTCTAACCCTTGTCACATGCGGATGGGACCCTTGCAATGGCCACCCAACCCAGCTCTACGCTTCCATTCCTCTTGCCCTGTTGCAGTCCATTCTCTACAGCCAGAATAAACTTATAAAAATTTGTTTAAAAAAGTCATAACATGCCACTTCCCTCCTTAAACCCTCACTAAGTTTCCCTTGTACTTAAAGAGTAAAATTAAAATTGCATAATGTAACCTAGGAGTTCTGAAACAGTAGCTTACTCAAAATTGTCCTGAGGCTCCATCCCCAGAGTTTCTGATCTGGGACTTCTGGGTGGGGCCCAGGAATTTACATTTCAAATAGGTTCCCAGGGAACTAAGTGCGGGCTTCCGGTTCCAAAACCACCCTGAGAACTTGATCAAGCCTGCAAGAACCCCAGCCCTCACCTTCCATCCTAGCTGTTTTCTCAAGTCCATCAACCTTGTTCCTGTCTTGGGTCCTTTGCCATAGCCGTTTCCTTTGCTTGGAGCTTTCCTCCTCCACATATTCTTAAGACCGGGTCCTTCTAAAATGTCTCAGCATGCATGTTACTTCCTTGTTCACTCAATGTGACTGGACTCCAGCTACTATCCATCTGGTTTGTTTTTTATCTTATTTATTTTTACCTTATTACCTTTTTTTACCTTATTTATTTATTGGTGCATGGTCTGTTTACTCCAACCTAAAACAAGTTCCATGAGGGCAGAAACTGGCAGAATCCAGCACTTGAACTATCTGTGGCACAGAGATGGTCCCCACTATGTTAGTTCAGGGACTGAATGAATACTACCAAGTGGGGGAGCCAGAATATGAGCCAGGGACTGACCGCAGAGCCCTATAGTGGTCGGGGAGCTGTGGCAGCAGAGCTGTGGCTAGTCTCCCTGACTCCACTCTTGCCCATACAACTCAACTCCCTTTAAAGCCCAGTTACTGGGCCACTCTTTTTTTTTTTTTTTTTTTCTGAGGAGGAGGAGCAGAGTGAGAGGGAAAGAGAATCTCAGTGCTCATGACCCTGAAGTCATGACCTGATCCAAAAATCAAGAGTCAGATGCTTAACTGACTGAGCCACCCAGGCGCCCCTGGGCTACTTTTACGAAAAGGTCCTTTCCCTTCCCAGATAAGTCCAAACTCCCTTCCCAGCCTTCAACACACGCACAAAAGGAGTCACCTTGGCTAGAACCTGGCTCAGCTGTCACTTCAACACTCCACTCAGGCTTCCTTGAAGTGTATTCTCCACGGGCTCCTTCCGGTGACGGATGCCATGAAAATCATTATTCATTCTGTCACTAGTGGTTCAGAACATGGGCCCTATGGCCAGAGCTATCTGGACTCAGGGTGTAAGGATTTTAGGACTTGTAGCAAATTACTTCCTCGGTATGAGTCTCAGTTTCCTTGTCTGAAAAGGATGTAATAATAAAACTTGCCTCATGATGTTTTTGAGGGACCAAGACAATGAAGTAAAACTTGGAGCATGGGAACTGGCATGTCATAAGCAGTCCAAAAATGTCTCTTAATTTGGTAATGGTCAGAGCCACCAGTAAAAGGATTCCTCCTTCCCTAGTCTCCAGGATCAGGTCAGAAGGGGGCGAGATGGTTGGGAGCAAGGGCTGGCAAGGGCTGGTGTGGGACCAGGCAGGGCATTTTCTGAGCTCCACGGTTGGCCTGAGGGACGATTCTAGACGAGGGTGTATGCCTGGCTAGTGCTCATTTCACAGCTCTGCATATCGGCCTTCACCTGTCTTAGGGAGTCTCTTTGCTGATGGAGACCGTCCTTCCGCAGCACCTGCTGCCCCAGTGTTAGCTGCGTGCCTTTCAGAGGGTCACCTTCCTGCTTCCTAGTTCTGTGTTCTTCCCTGAGGCAGGAGCGCAGAGGCTGGTCATTTGCCTATTTTCATCCCACCCCCCTCTTTCATGAAGAGACACCCTCAAGGGTCCTGTTTAATCACCAAGGAGGTTTGTGTGGAAGAAGCAATGGTAGCAATTGGCGCACTGAAGAGTCCTCAGCGTTGAAGAAGTGCTCCACGAGAGTCAGGTGAGTGGAGGCAGCATTTGAATTCACTTCCCGGGAACATGATCCTGGCTGTTCTTCACAGACAATCCCCCCACATCCACATCCTTTTCTTTTACCAGAGATGCAAGAATCTGACTTTATAGTCCCAACCAGTGCCCATCGCTCAAGCTCCTTTTCCACCTTGCCCCCACGTCAGTGTCTTCTCCTAACCCTGCTCCCTCCCTCTGTGTGCCTGGCTGGGTGGCCTAACTGGGCTCGGCCTGTTTCCCTTCCATTACACATCTGCTCTTCCTCTCAACCCTGTTCGGGGCCAGAAGGTTCGCAGCACCCCTCTGCCTTCATGGTGGAAAACCCGTGTTCACTGAGAGGCGGGGGGCCCACTGAAGGGAGCCGGCCTGGAGCCCCTCTGGAGCCCTCAGTTAAAAACATGTTTCTGTATGCTGCACAGCTGTGGGTGGCTGCCTTCCTGATGACTTTCAGGGTATCCACCAGCAGGCAGAGTTGTGCCCCTGGAACAGAAGGCGTGACACGCCGGGGTGAGAAAAGAAAACACAACGACAGTGACAGATATAATACACTTAAAATTCTATACCTGCCTGCAGGGCCTTTAATCAAGGATTTCGCAGCACGTTCTCCAGATCCTGCCCATTCATTGGCCCCACATCCCTGGGAAAGAGCCAGCAGGTAGGGAGAGCACTATAAATAGGTACTGAATCATTACCTTTGATGCGAACACTATGTATTTAGACAGCACTTCTCTGAAGAGCGAAAGGGCCCCACACACATTACATTATCTAATTCTAACTCATTCATACAGCAGCCCCCAGACTGGCTGCATCGCAGGTAGTTTGCAAAGGCTTTGGATCCACAGAAATTCACTCTGATGCCTTCTCCCTCCCCTCCTGCCCCTGCCTAATTCACATGCACTTCCCAGGGCTGCTCACACGAACCCTCGGGAGCCAGTACCATAGCCTGTACCATAGCCTGACCCATCGTGTCTACACACCACACACTAGGTTTCACACCAGTGATAGTAAAAGGCTGGAGGAAGAAGACTTGATACATTTCTTGCTGTCGGATTTCATCTCGGGCTAGTTTGTTGCGTTTTAAAAGCCTGGTTTGTATGGACTTCATGTTTATAATGAAGATACAAGGCAGGGAATGGGTGTGCCGGGTGCGCTGACCAGTAGGTCCATGGTCAAGGCTACACTACCAGGACAGCCTTCTTGTTCACCTTGAAAATGCACATCACCTTTAAAATTAATCAAATGGATTTTCTTCACTTGTAAGAGCTTCTGTATTTCCCTTCCACTAATACCATCAGGGAGGCGATGTTCTTCAGTTATGTACTCATTGTTCACATCACAGATGTAAAGAATCAATCTAGTGTGTAATTATTTCCTTATTTGTCTCCCCTTTCCCAGCCCCCAACCCCTCAGCAACCCCCCTCCGCCCCGCCATCCTAAGATCCAGGAGGGCTGGGACTGTACTTATTTTAATTGTGCCCCTATCTCCGGAGTTGAGCACATGTCCAGTGCATAATAAAAATATTTGTGGAATGACTGAATGAGGGAATGAGTCCCAGTGAACATTCTCTGGTTTATGGCTTCTAATCATGCCCTTTGTTGTACCAGTTTAAGTTCCATTTTAGGGCATGATAAAGGCCTCCATACCCACTCTGTACCATCATGCACCTAGAAAATGCTGTCTCACCAACATTCCCTCTTGTTCCCCTCGTCCCTCAAGGAATACCTAGTGGCTGCTTGGGTAGAAGTCATAAATCTTCCCTTTCCTCCTGGTTTCCATCACACTAAGTCTAAACTCACCCAATAATTTAGTGGAGCTCTGCCCTCAGTTTGGTTATATGACCTTCTCCAAAAGTCCAGTATCCCCAGCAAGCTCTCTCACCTGCCTCTGTATATGTGATATGATGGGGAAAACACATAAACTCTGGGGTTGCAGACTCTTGAGTTCAAGTCTTAGCTCTAATGCTTACAGCTGTGTGACCTTGGCCAACTTCCTTAGCTTTCTGAGCTCCTGGGTCTTCAGCAGTAACCTGGAGATGATAGCATCGACATCGGGTGGTGTGCAGCCTAAATGAAAAGGCACAGGCAGCAGTCTCAGTAAATCACCGTTCCCTGCCCTTCTCTTCTATCCTCGACCCTTCCTTTGACTCATCCTCCCTCCTGGCTGCCACTCATCCTTTGGATACTTGTAGTTGTCACCCCTAGGTTTTAGGCTCCATGCTGGAAGTGTTGAGACTCAGACTATATTTAGATGCCTTCGCTCTTTTATCTTTTACACTACTGTGTTGCTATGGTGATGGCAGAGCGGGAAGGGGGAGGACAGCCTAAAAGGAAAGATGGAGCTCAGCCACGAAGATGGGGGGATCTGGCTGGGGACTGGTCCCAGTGAGCTGGCGCTCTCCAAGAACACTTATCTGTGCATTCCATCATCAGGAGGGGCCCCAAGGGACTAGGAGGAGGCAATGCCCAGGAAAGGTTCTTAGGAAAGGGGGAGATAAAGAAGAATGACTGCTGAAAATTGTTCACTCTGCTGACCAGCCACAGCCCTAGCTTCTGGAGCCTTCCTTGAATGATTTATCAATCAAGTCCAGAGACAGAAAATGGGGCTGGGCAGAGAAATGACATCATGATGTTGGAGTTTGGAAGATGCTCAGACCAGACTCCTTCCCAAGAAGAAAGCCCTCTTTCTTGCTGCTGAATGTGGGAAAACGCTTGTCCTCGCCCCCCGCCCCTGCCCCAGCTCTGAGGACTTGGAGGAAGAAGCAACAGAGTTCAGTGGTGCCACATCACAGCCCAGGCTCATCATGGATTCAGTCCGTCGGGGGAACCAAAGTCACATGACGGCAGAAAGGAAGAGAAGCCTCCGTCATCCATCAGCAAAACTCCATACACTCACTGGGTTTGAATGTGAACATGGCGGGTTCCAACCTGATGATAAAAACTTATAGAATAAGTCAGTTTTCCTAAAGCTGCTACTCATACATCATTTCACTGGATCCTACAAATAGCGCGGTAAAGTAGGATTATCTTTACGTGAGGAAAAGACACAAAGAGGTTGGCAAATTGCCCAAGTCACACAACTGGTAAATGGCAGAGCAGGGATTTGAACCCAGGCCACTTGGACTCCAAATCCAATGCTCTTTCCTAGCAATGGTTACCAAAAACAATTTTTTAAAGCTGAAGAAAATATGCGTGAAGAAGGAGGCCTACAGTGGGGAATAGGCAAGCACAGCAGGCGAAAGCAGAGGTGCTAGAATTGAAGTGGAGGGTCCCTCTTGGACGACTTCTCCTTCCATCCTCACCTGCAGGGAGAGAATGTTTTAGGCAGACTGTCTCAAAGTGTAGTCGTGGAGGTACCCATGTTACAGACATCTGGCATAACTGTAAAAGTGTGGCTTCCCAGGTCCTAATCCCAGATTCAGATTCAGTAGATCCCAGGAGATTCTGATCAACAGTAATTTAACTGGAGGCAAACAGGCAAACTCTTGAGTCAAAAAATTGGGAGAAGGGACATGATGGTATGATCTCTTTCTCTTTTTCCTATTTGATTCCTCAAGCTCATTTATAGCAGCTGGAGGGCAGGCATCTCAAAACAATCAGGCTGGACTGTTTTTTGGTTTCCAGTTGTCCTCTGGGCCTGAGCCAGTTGCTAAGCCCTGGGCTCTGGTCTACAGACTGGTCATCAGGGCCCAGATGAAATCACAGCCATTGTGAGGTCATTCGGTGAGGTCATCATTGCGCCTAACAGAGCAGGTACGCACGAAAGGAGGCTGGGCAGGGATTAAGAGAATGGATAGCTGCTCAGGAGCACACACAGAATGTTTATCAGCTGAAAAGTCCCAGAGAAGCATGTGAGATTTGGACTGAAAATAGACTTACTGGCCAAGTGCAGAGTCTGGAAAAATATACTCGGACATGAAAGCCCACTCACTGATTTCCCATCATTGAAGGGTTTGGGGGAACTATATGACAAAGGAAGGAAGTCCTGATGATGCAGGTGAAGGGGCAGTCAAGATTAAACTAAGGTTTTTAACTCGCCTATGTGCTGAAGACCTAATGGCGCCCCCCCCCCCATAAGTAATAGCTTCCTCTGGACCAGACACTGTGTTTTACACAAATAATTCATTTAATCCATCCAGCATCCCAGGTACTATTAGAATTTCTAGTTTTCAGGTAAGGAAACTGAAACTATTAGAAGTTAGGTAATTTTGCCTAAGGTTAGTTAGTGAGAGAGAGAACCAGGATTTGATCCCAATCAATGGTCTGATGCCAAGGCCTGTGAATATTCTCACCCAAAACGAACCCAAAAAGTAAGTGTATGAAGTCCAGTTGAGTTCTCATAATGAAGGTTTTCTTTCAATCTCAAATTGTTTCAATTTTTCCCCCTATTTTTTGGGAGATGATCCCTACTTAGCTGATGCTTTGGGATAATCTAGTACTAGGTAAGTGAAGGAATATCCCCAAGAAAGTATTTACCCAGTTATTTCCCTTTCTGCTTCCTGATTTTTCAGCAGATTGTATTTTTTAAAATGTCTTTTAAAAACCCCTAACAACAAAAGACCGTAATACATTTATTATGTAAGTCCTGCCTCTAAGCCACAGCCGCTGTCCCATCTGCTCCAGAAACTTTCCCCAGTGACTTCCCCTGTGGGCCACTCCCTCTTCAGACCTGTCCTATTTCCGGTCTGGCACCCAGTACCCACAGCCTCTGTCTTCTCCCATCCTTGTTGTCCTGCGAGCTCTACGGAGGCATGGTCATGCTGTACATCTCTTTCTCCAGCACCTGGCACAGTGAGGTGAACTTGAGCCACTGAATGGTCATGCAGGAACAGGAAGTTGAAACAAGGGAAACCAAAACTGAAGGAGGCCAAGGAATTGTGGGCACAAAAGGGAAGTGAGAATGGACAGCCTCCTGGGTGAATACATTTTTTCTTTTCCCATTTGTATGATTCCCTGGCATCATAATCTCTTCTACTTATCATTTGTCCTGGGCAGTGTACTAAGGTGATCCACTCCAATGCACTGGGCATATTACTATCAAGGAAAGAAGAGCAGAGATGTTGCTGTCAAACTGATCTGTGTTTGAGTCACAGTCCTGGCACTTCTAACTGGGTAACATTGAGAAATCACCTTTCAAAGCCTCAATTTTCTCATCTGTAAGAGGATGGCCTAAGGATTAAGTGATAGAGCCTCCTGCAAGCTGCTTAGCCCAAATCGCTCGCTATCTATCCACTGCCCTGATGATTGCTCACAGCACCAGTGACATCCATCGCTGGATCTGTTTTAGTGAAATGATCCTGAATAAGATCGTATCATCTTGTTATTTTCCGAGATGGGGGTGGTATCCCACATGCTTAGGCATCTTCTCCATTTCACAAACTTGAGTGCAAGTGGCTGTAAAGTTACTTTTTAAGCATACCCTCCATTACGAGTAGATTCAATGCTTGTTGCCAACCTTCTTGGGCCGGCGGATAGAAATCCGGTGGGTGGGTGGTTATCTTATCTCTTCACCCTGCTGGCCCTTATTCAGCCAAGCTTAACACATTTCTTTCTTTTCATTTTTCCCTCACCCCCTGTCTAGTCAAATTTCTAAAGAAGCAAACTTGTCACTGAAGCCATCAGATGGAACACTTAGCATTTTCCTCACACGTACACACTTTCAAAGGACTTTTCCATCTCTCTCCAGTGTTTAGTCTCCAGGGGGAATGTGGTGTCCAGGAGTGTGGCATTAAGAGAGTGGAACATGGAATGTTTTCTGGACTTGCTAATGCCTAACTGGGACTCAGAAAATATTCACTGAGGAAGGCAAGAAATGGAGTTGGGGAGAGACAGTAGGGACCTGCCTCAGGTTGGAAAACTGGATTGCAGGGTCTAACGTGACCTCAGGCTCCAGATTTCTAGAATTATCTTTCCCAAATGCCACCTGAAATGTTTGACATGGGAGACAAAGAGCAGTGGACATGTCAGTACAGGATGGAGGAAGAAGATACCTGGGAGGGAAGACGTAAGGGGCGGAGGGGGGAAGGAGTGTATGCCTCCTGGACTCCGGGAGCTCAATCCATTCATACGCGGCTGTTGAGCATCTTACGGGCAAAGCACGTGATAGGCGTTAGGGATTGAAGGAGTTACAAACATGAGTAAGTCATTGTTTTTTACCTCAAAGAGTCTGGCACGAAGCAGATTACAAACGTTGAGAAATGGTGACCTCGAAGAAGACCTGGCCATATTCACAGTGCACAGATTCCTGTCCCTGGCAATTCTGCCCCAGCTCTAGCCTAGGGAAAGAGACTGGATTGGCACTCCATTCTCCAGGCACGAAATGAACCATACAGCCCATACACAAAACCATACGGTGGCAATAATAATAATAATAATAATAATAATAATAATAATAAACAACACAAAATTATAATTTTCTCTTTTCTTCCTCCTTAGGCATTCTTTGGTATTGACACTGAAGGTGAAATGTTGACCTGATTTCTCCTGTGTAACAATGTTTATAGTTTGTGTTGGTGACTGTTTAGTGTGATGCCCCCTGGGGCCCTCCTCTCACCTTTAGCCTACCCAGCTTCCCACCTGCACTGATGCACACTGACCAAACCCTGCAATATGCCCGGCACTGTGTTGGCTTCTCGTCAGACGTCATAATAGAGACGGCGAGCTACACAGAGATAAATAAAAACAGCTTGCCTACTCTTTGAGAATTCATAGTCCAATGGGGCAGGCAGACATGTAAGCAGATATTTACACTGCCGACTCAGTCTGACTTATGAAACTGGGAAGGACTTTGAAGTTCCTATAGGTCGCAAGCCCCACAGCACCTCATAATAACACCTGTTACTTACATATCATTTAGTAGGTTCCAGGCATTGTTTCAAGTGTCTTCCATGTTTGAACTTAACAAATCTCCATAATCCAGCAGGGTAGAAACTATTATTTTATTCATTATCCTCTTTTAGAGGTGATAAAACCGAGGCACAGGGTAATTAAGCCACTTGCCTAAGGTCACACAGCTAATAAATGACAGAGATAGAATTTGGACTGAGATAGCCAGCTCCCCAGTCCCTTAACCACCATACTATACTGCCTTCCAAATGAGATAATAAAAGTTGCCTTCCAGTGAGACAGAAGGAGATAGTGGCTTCTGTCATCTGTTATCACCTTTGGGTCTCTCTGGCTTCTTTTCAGCCAACATTTATCGAGTGTTCCTTATGTGCTGGACACCATGCTAAGTGCCTTCAACACATCTCACTTACTCCTCATTACAACTGAATGAGGCAGGGACTAGCACATTGCCCTGTTACAGACTGAAGGTTTGTATGCCCCTCTCCCCCCAAATTCTGGAGTTTCGAGAATAGTAAGAGAAGATTTTCTAGTTTCCTTGGCTTAAGAGCAGCCACACCAAGCCCTCATTCTGGTAATGTGTTTGTGTCTACATCTTGCTGATGAACCAGAATGCAACACCCAGACCCCTTACTACACAGAGTCAGTGCCAAGCTAGGAGTGCCAGAGCCCCCCAGCTTCCAAAGGTCCTGAGTGACTGGACTCTGGGGCTGCTGCTGTCCACAGGTGTCCACTGTCCAATGCACAGGCCTCACCATCTTCAATGATTATTTAAGAAAACAAAAATTCTCCAAGAATCGCTAGTCATCTAACAAGTTGTTAAAGTCATTACAATTATCCAAAGGAAAAAAGAATTCAGGGTCATTCCTATCTCCTCTTGTCCTGGCCAAAGTCCAAGCTAGAGTATTATTAGGAGAACCATCACAAAAAATGAGACAAGGAAGACAGCTGAATGAAGAATAAGGAGCTGGCAGACAGGCAGATGGCACATTCTGGAGGAGGAACACCTTCTTTAGAAGGCTCTTGGGTTGCTGTGCAACTCTCCCATTCATCTCCTGCAACTTCCTGGAACACGCGCTGCTGATGTATGTTAACTGTCGATGGCCCAGCTGTCCATCAGTGGCCACAGGAGTCTGTGCCCAACAGGCTCCAACACTTGCCATGCGATCTCATTTATCCTCACCCCCTTTTTTATTGCTCTGCTGTAAAAATATCTTGAGTGCTACAATCTCCTCTCTTTCCCTTCTTAAGCAGTTACTCTCTATCAAATACTCAATTCCATTTTCTGGATATACAGAAAAATCACTTGAGCTGCCATTCACAATTTTGGTTCTTGAGGCAAATCAAACAAATTCAAAACAATTGCTACAAGAGCTAAAAAGGCCAAAAAAAAAAAGAAAAGAAAAGAAAAGAAAAGAAAAAAAGAAAAGAAAAGAAAAGCCAACTCAGCACCAATGTTTTTGCTTCATGAAATTTGAACTCCATGTACTATCTGTCATCCCCATTTTTAACACAGGAAACACAAGAGCCAGAACTTTGCAGCCCATGCAGTTTCCAGGTGGGAAATTAACAAACCAGTCTTCCAAACATTCACAGTTCATCTACATTCACAGGGAAGTGGGCTGGAAACCGACAAGGTGTAAGTCAGATTTGTGCCCACTAAGAGATTTGCTGGTTACAGACAGGTACTGTAGGAAGTGTGCAGTCAGTGGAGAGAATAATTTCTTGATTGGTATTAAAATGTTCTTGGAAGAACTGGGATAGAGCCAATCATTAGGAATACATAAGGTTCAGGTAAGTGAAGTGAAGAAAAAACCTACAGTGTGGCATTCAAAGAGGAAAATGCAAAGTATATTCAGCAGACCATGGGCAGGCCATGTGGCCAGAGCAGAAGGGACTATGGGATCCAGTAGGTAATGTCTTATACATCTGGTTCTGGATGTTTTGAGAACTAGTAAAGCCCCTCATCTAGACAGGAGTCCCTTGGGCACAGAATCTGGGCAAGTTTTCTGGGGATGCCAGTGCCTACCACTTCCAGTGGCTACTGCTATTTCTCTACCAAGGGTTCACGGAGAAGCACAACTGCTCCAAGCTACATAGTCTGGGATAGTTCTAGCCTCCCTGGCCACCCTCACATAAGGGTCTCTTTCCCTAACAGGCTACAGACCCCCTATCCTGCTGCTTCCTGCCCCTGTCTGCTGACACGTGGATCACTTGCCTTAACATTGAAAACCTCGGTACCTGGCTCACAGTCTTCCTAGCAGCATCCTGGGTGATGTTAGTGACCCCCAAAGATGACTACTCTTTGTCCCTCAATCCATTGGCCTTGGCATCATCACCCCCCTTCAGCCACCCACCCTACACCTTGAGTTTTCTCATCTGCTAGAATTGCTAGAATCTCTGACATAACAAGTTCATACATTCCAAAGCTGAACTTACCATCTTCTTACCAAAGCCATCTCTCCTCCTTTCATCCCATGCCAATGCATCACACCACCAGGTGTTCGTTCCTGCAACCCGGCTCCTTCTCTGGACTACCCTCCCTTCTGGTCAGGCACCAGATCCTGCTGTTTCGACCTTCTTATAGCTCATGAATACAATTCCTTTTTGCCATTCTCCTCTCAAACTTATTGCTAGCCACCTCGGCCTGGATTCTGCTAGCAGTTTCCTAACGCATCTCTGTGACCCGATTCATAGCCACTCGGTTTCATTCTTAGAACACAGCTCTAGCCATCTGTTCAAGCTGCAAATCTCATTAGCACCCCTCCTTTTTCTTAATGGTTCCTCACTGTCCTCCAAACTTCTTGGCATGCTGTAAAAGGACTGTTTTTGGACTGAGGCTCTTTGCCCTCTTTTTCTCCCCAGTCCCCACATATCCTCCTGATCTCAGATGTTACACTTTCTGAGATGCTTTTCCCAACCTCCCTGAGGACTGGTCTGGTGGGTCTCTCATTGCATCGTCCCATGGCAACTAGCACTTGCTCCGTGATGACACTTATCACGCCCAGATGAAATTTCTTGTTTACACACTGTCCCCAGCACCAAGCACAGGTTTCAGAACATGGCAGGAGCTCACGAATGCTTGTGAAATAAACAAATAAACAAATAAACGAATGATTGAAGAAAGACGTGTGCGAAAAACACTTTGAATACAGAAATGAGAGGTCAGGCAAAATAAAAAATAAATTTAAGGTTTCATACTGGATGACGGAGGTGGGGATGATGGTGCCCTGGACCATCCCAGAAAGAGGGAACTTCCAGAAAAGAAGGACTTGGTTTTGGTGAATGAAAATGAGGCTTTCGATGTGGGCATGCTGACTGGGAGTTTATGGTTAGCCGTAAAGGAACAGGGTCCAGAAGTCACAGAATTGGGCTCT
Source organism: Spilogale gracilis (assembly GCA_004023965.1). Classification (NCBI taxonomy): domain Eukaryota; kingdom Metazoa; phylum Chordata; class Mammalia; order Carnivora; family Mephitidae; genus Spilogale; species Spilogale gracilis. The sequence continues at coordinate 35,526 of PITA01008283.1, read as the reverse complement.
ATACACAAAGAAGGTATCTCTGAAGCCATCTGCACAGATAGAAGCTTCAATATTAAATTGAGAGAAAAAGAGAAAAGAGCACCTGACAGAGGCTTCTCCATGTAGGAAGTTTTTCCAATTATCCAGATAATTCAGATCTAAAGTGAGGGTTTTTTTTAATCTCTTAATTTCCTGAATAATTGTCTCCATTGTTTCTGACTTCAAAGATCTGCTGGTTTTTTGTTGTTGTTGGTTTTTTTTCCCCTCCTCCTAACAATTATTTCTCTTTTTGGAGCGTATTTTGCTGACTCCAGCTGTTAATTGCCTCATCACACAACCAGGCCATTGTGACTTCTGTGGCTGCTTTATGAGGCATGATGCTTATTTTTCACTTGGCTTCTACTGTTTCCCCCAAAGATAAGCACATTGCCTGGTTATTGATCCATCCACATCTCACCAGACATATTCTTGCTCACTCTCCCTCCTGCCTCCTTTAAGTTGATCGTCCACACAAGATCTGTGTTCTGAATTTTCTTCTTCTCCATTTCCAGGGACTATCTGTGAGTCCTGAAACATATCACATAATATGGGAACATCCTATGGCTACCTGTTGATTCTGAGAGCTCAGTCGTGCTGTCAGGGGAAAGAACAGTGCCCGGGCACTTTATAAGGACTACGTTTTGGGGGCACCTGGGTGGCTCAGTCATTAAGCATTTCCCTTCGGCTCAGGTCGTGATCCCAGGATCTGGGGATCCAGCCCTGCATCGGGCTCCCTGTTCAGTGGGAAGCCTGCTTCCCCCTCTCTCCCTCCCCCTGCTCATGTTCTCTCCCTAGCTGTGTTTCTCTCTGTCAAAATAAATAAATAAAATCTTAAGGAAAAAAAACCTACATTTTCCCCCAGAGGACTCCAAATCAGCTAACATTTTCCTAATTGAAGTATAAAGGTTTTATTTAGTGAAATCACAACCATTTTTTTGGGTTGAAATATAAATACATGAGCACGTCATGAATCTGAGAATGTACCTTTCCTATCTAGGACAGAATCTTTGGTCTTTTGGAAGCACTTGTACATAGCCCTTACTCTAAATACATTCACTTTGATGAATTTTTGCTTCCATATAGAATTACTCCAATCGGTCCTTGATGAATCTGTACGGCTGGAAGTAGGCCCGCTGCTGAAGTGTGGGACTGCACTCCAGTCATATGAGTTGCCCTGGTCAATTCAGGAAGCCTCTATGTGTAGCAAAAACATTCTTTCTTCTAGGGAATGGGCATTAGCCCTTTGGGGATCATAAACTACTCTGATGATTCAGATGCTTTTTACCAGAAAAATGTACACACTCAGACATAATATTCCATAAACAATATCGGGGAATTCACAAGACCCTATGAAAACACAGCACTGATCCCCTAATGTCCCTAGGTTCCAGGTTAAGCACTCCCAGAGTAAGAGCTAAAGCTCAGTTGTTGATGGGTGAAGGATTTCAGTGACCTCAGAATGTGCAGAAAGCAGCTGCAACAGAAACGTGAAGAGCTGGGCAGTTGCTACAGCTCTCCGGAGACGTGTGGCTTGGGCACGGTCATGCCTAGCACGGCAGTGGGTGGCCTTCCATCTTTCCTTCTGCAGGGTTATCAAGCTTTCTACTCATTCTATTTTGAGGTTTTCTTCTATGGCAGCAGAGCTCTGATTTGATGATGAAAACCAGCACAAAATAACTCCTTTTTATAAAACAAAAATTTGCCTTACAGCCATGTCAGCTAAAACAAATGCACTTTTTTAGCAAGAAGGAGGAAAGGGGGAGAGGAGGCTCCTGTGTTAGGAGATCCGACCTTCCTGCTGCCCCTCCCCACCTCTTGCTTCCCACAAATCCCTAGGCTCCTCACTTTCTCTGATATCTTACACTCCCTTGACTTCTATTCACTTTTTTATTAGATCTCATTTCATTTTCTTGAAGCTGGCGCCTGAAAATCCAGATCAGTGCCAATCTTCTGAATGTCTGGTGTTTATCTCGTTCCATATTGCTCTGCACATATCTGATTTCTGAGTCACACTTCATTCCCTTGAACCCTAAGGGGGCAGCCTGGTGCTTTTGATCATCGAGTCAACATCTCATACGTTTCTTTTCAAACTGAGACGACATAATCTCCCTCCTTTGATATATTTTTTTAAATCTTAGCTGACCTTTAGTTTTTGAAAATATGTTTAAAAGTACAACCTGAAGGGTACGTCAACGTCATAACCACTAGTTAGACAGTACCATGATCCCCCGTCTCTATCTCACTCTCACCCTTACAGCTGCATCTACTAAGGTTTTATATGTACAGGGAAGCTCATTAGTTACTGGGATGATTTGAGGTCTTTCTCTGTCTTCCCAGAGGAAAGTCATCTAAAACAGAACCACGTCAGTTTTCAAGCCAACATTTCTTGCCCTGTTGCTTACTTTCCAATATCTCCCCGCCTAGTTACTTTGTTTAGGTCATTCTTTGATTCTATTCTAAACGTACCTTTTCAGAGTTCTTGTGGTCCTAATTCCACAAATATTTTCAAAGAACCTTATTCTTCAATCCTTAACATCAGGGCTTTACCACCCCACTTTCTGGATTTTTGCTACTATCTTTGTTTCTGGCTAGAATTCTGGGTGATTCGCCACCATCAAGTGTCTCTCAGCTTTCCTGATGAAACTTCCTCACCGCAGTGGAGACCCATGTGCATGCTCCTCTTCTGGCTCTCAAGGCTCTTATGTCATAGAGCTTAGAACACTTGCATCATAGCTATTGATTGCGCACATTTCCCACTAGACTGAGAGCTCCCTAAAGTCAGGGGTTGGGTATTATTTGTCACCTAGAGCATCAACCTCCTTCTTTCAACCTTCTGCTTTGGGGTATGTTCAATCTTCTAATTCTAACCATGCGGTTGAAACGGAAGCCGCCATCTTCCTATATGTCCTAGCCCCGTGGCAGAGTGAGTGGTCTAAGTGATTTCTGACACAAGAGGGACAGTCTGCCCCTAATATTTAAGCTACAGACATGAGCCTGATGGCTTCTTGTGGCTGTCTCCAGCCATGTAAAGGGAGCCAGTCTGAGAGAAGAATGCTGACATGGACAGAGAAGAAAGAGAGAATGCTGGAGGCATCTGAATGCCTGGTTGTGGTCATCCCTGAGACTACCATCCTCATGCTTTGCTTATGTGAGCCAATGAATCTCCCTTCCTATAAAGTGAATGCAAGTTGGATTTCTGCTATTTGCAGCCGAAGAATCCTCTCAAGTAATGCTGACTGCCTTCTGCAGGTCTCTTCCTCCAGTTGCTGACTCAGGGCTTGGCATTCAAAAGGGGTTCCAAAAACTTAGCTACTGATATCGTGTTTGTTGTCATGTGAAATCAAGGACTGAGGCGGGTGCAAACACATCATATTATGACAGGTCTATGAAGGCCACACCTTGGAGCTATGTGGTGATGACTCTATACACATTGGGAGCATCTATTTGGGTCTAAGTTTGTTCTGTTGGTATTTGATCAACTGTCCTGAAGAAATGCTGACTGCTTACTAATTTATCATCTAAGAATAATTAACTTTTCTAGGATACAGACCTGAAAGACAACATGAGAAAGATTGTATGCATACATATAAAATGACAGGTTACATGGCTGTCCAGTTGGCTTTCCATTTGCATGGTGGGAGAGAAGACAGCTGAGAGGGACATTGTTTACCAGCTGTGTGGCTCTAAGAAAGCAATTTCAGTTCTCTGAGCCTTGCTTTCCCCATGTGCCAAATACAGGGACTTGTCTCACATACCTCAAGGGACTATGGAGAGGATGAAATGAGAAATTGCATATGGTGGCATTTTGTTGCTGTCATACCCTTTCCAGGGGAACCATGTCGGGCGCTCTTCTAAACACAGAGGCTACTGTGGGGCTGATAGGTCCGCGTTGATAAACACATGGCCTATGGCAGGGTCACTGCTTCAAGAGTGAGGAGCTGACATGAGCCATCCCACGCCCAACGTCCACTTTCTCTCTTTCCTCTCCCCTTGGCTTAATTGTCAAACAAAGCTTCTAGACACTTTCCACTCTGCCATGGCTCAGAAAGCCTCTCAGCACAGCCCCTGGCTATGAAGATGGACCCTGAGTCTCCTGCCCTCCTGTTTAATCCCCGGGAACATGCCCCTAGCTATCTGCCCTAGAACGAGTTGGGCTGAACCTCAGTGAGAACTGACAGACTATTTCCTCACAGATCTCCCACAGCTTACACAATGTCCAGGGTGCCTCTGTAGAACACGGCCAGCCTGGTATCAGACCCAGTGATGACGGCTGGCCAGATGGCGCGGGCCAGCATGGGCCAGCTGCCCGGTGGCGCCATCAAGTTCCAACTTTGCTTCCTTCTTGCTGATCTCTGCATAAGTAGCCCCCGCAGCTTCCCAGTTGGCTTGACTGGAAAGGGACATCTCTGACACCTATTCCATGCCCTCCCCCCTATTAGAAGGCAATGTAGAAAGACAGAGGCTTTGGAGACCTGGATTGAAATCCTAGACCTGCCAGCACCACGAGAACTCTACACAGGCTGTAAAATGGAGATAATAAAGCCCATGTTACATTGTAAGAAGGACCAATGGTCACATAGGTGCTCAGTAACTGATGTTTCTTTTTCCATTCCTCAATTGTAAAGTAGTCCCCATCATTGGGAGATCTTCTATCTCTTGCAGAAATGTGCATGCAAACCTAAAATCACAAGTAAAGATAACTCAAAAATAAATTTTAGGGGAGGAGGAAAAAATCCATCTCTACCTCCCTGGCCTTCTGAGACTCAAATTCTAGGTTCTGCATTCCCCTGGCAATAAGGGAAGAGAGAGTCTGGGCTGTGCTTCTTCTGGGCATGGGGTGGGTGTTGCGGGGGGGCTCCATTTGTCAGCCTTGCTCAGGATGAAGATAGACTGTCCCCCGCTGCTCTTGGCGGGGGGGCAGATCTGAGCTAGGTACAGCTCAGCAAAGCCCTGGGGGCTGGCAATGTGGGACAACAACAGAAATTCTCATCTGTGGAGGCTGCTTACATTTTTCAGAGTGCTTTCTCTTCTTTTGTCAGCTTCCCCTACAATATCAATGTGAGATGGGCATTATCATTCCCATCTGACAGATGAGGAAATGAAGCAGAGAGCAGAGTATCACAAGTGGCTCTTAGGAATCAGGGCTCTGCTCAAATCCTGACTCAGCTCTGTGACCTTGAACTAGCCGCTGACCCTCTGGGCCCCAAGTGCTTGTCTATAATATGAATCTGAAAGCACCCGTCTCATAGGGCTGTTGGGAGGCTTATGAGCGTTTGTCACATGGTAGAAAGAACGGAGGCTCTGGAGACTCGTATGCAAATATAGAAAGCCTGGGCCTTAGCTCCAGAAGTGTACCCCCACATAACAGATTAGCAAGATTTGGTCTCAAGACCCAGGTGTCCCAATTCTAGAGTCTGTGCTCTTCCAGAACTTTGCTTAGGATGCTTTTCCTTTGGGGCTCTTGAACTGAGTGTCCTGAGGAGCCCCAGGTGCCCCCCTGGCCAGCCAGTGCTTTGTGGGGGCTACAGGACCAAGCAGAAAACCCTACACCTTGTCAGGATCGGGTGCCAGGTGGGGGGCCAGGCACTGGCACAGAGGCCAGAGGTCTGCATCCCCAGCCAGCCTCATTCTGCACCTCAGGTTCTCCAGCGGGGAAAAGGGTGTGAGTTTCTTCTGCCTTGACCTCTTCAACCCCACTTAGACCGTCTCCACAGCGTCCTGGCCAGGCTCCCAGCTTCTCAGAGGCCTGGCTGTCCTGTCTTTTTCTCCACTTCCCTGCCCTTCAGCTGGGCCCCTGACCCAAGTTTTCCCCCTGGAATGTGGAGCTTTAAGGATATCGTGGCTGCCCAAAATGAGGCTAGGTAAACTCGGAAGTTGTGATGCAGGTTTTCCCATGTGCAAGATGGAGCGATGAGAGAGTCTGCAGACCCAAAGAGGAATGAGGCGAGATGGGGAGAAGCAGGTGAGAACCCATGGGGTTCCAGGGGAAAAGAGAGGGAGACACTGGCAACACCCTCAGAAGGCTGTTTGCCCCAAGTCGAGTTCTGCAAGTCTCCTTTATCTATTACACATTCGACTTTCTTTCCCCTTAATGTAAGCTAGCTTTGGTGGGTTCCTGCTTCTTCTAACCAAAAGAGAATGACAAGGCTAATATGCGTGTGCTCCTCCCACCCTGCCCCTCCAGGGCTACATCGCTGATGAAATGATAGTCCTGTGTTGTTCCTGGTGGTGCCCTGATTGTCACAGCACCCAGGCAAGACCCTGGACTTCAGAGGCTGCTGCTGAACGCCAGCCAAAACGACCATGAACAATCAGGCAAGTGCAGCTCCTGGACAGTCGGTCACCGGTTTATGGTACAAGATGATCGATCTCAAACTTTTCCGTGGACATTTTCAAGTGGGAGGCAATACAGAGCAGAGATTAAAAGCACAGGTTCTGGAGTCAGATGGCCCCGTTCTGCATCACAGTGTCAACCACCTGCTGGCTGTGTGACCTTGAGCAAATGACTCTGTCTCTCTGTGCCTCTGCTTATACATCTGCAAGATGGAGGATAGTCATGGTCCTTAGTGCATAAGGCTATTGTAAAGATTGAGGCTTGTAGCATAAGAAACAAATCCTCAGTACATGTCCCTTGTGGTTTTCAAGTCCTAAACAGGACAGACAAAGCACTTGGAGGAGAGGTATGTGGCAAGTGGGGCCGCAAATGGGGTTTGGTTTCGTCTTTTCATCTGTGATTTTATGAGTGACATGGAGGGAAGCTGGTAACTTCCTGTACAGAAAACTAAGACTCCCGAGAGGGGCAAGGTGAGAAAGAGATGCTCAAAGGGACTGGCTAGCTAAGGAGGGAAGCAGCTTGCTGAGTTCAAGGAAGGCCCTCAGAGCTTTCCCTTGAGGAAGCACCTGGCGAGGAAAGGGAAAGAAAATGCTGTCCTCAGACAGAAGCAGGGGGCGGTGGGGCCAGACAAAGAGTGCAAGCCCGCACTTCTGGAGTAGGAAGGTAGGGTACAGTTACACAAGCAACATTAGGGAGCCGTGAGGGCTTGAGAGACAACACAATAAAACTACTTGGAAATTCGGGAAGAATGGCAATGCAGGAGAGTCACAATGAAGCTCGTGGAAATCGTGATCATAAAGACTTTTATGAATTTGGATACCGCCCTCAGAAAACCTTTGGAAAAAAAAAAGCCCACCTCCGTGAGAATGAATGAAATCCCAGCAGCACATCAAGAGACTCCTTCCAGCTCGTCAATACAAAGTTACTATAAATGGTTATGTGCACAGAGAGCTGTTGAAAATGTATGACAGGCCAATGACACGTTACTGATTTAGGACTGCAGACTCTCAAATCAGGAGGCTTGGGTAAAAAGCCCGGCTCTGCCACTAATTAGCTGGATGAACTTGAGTCAGTTTCTCTCCTTCTTTGTGCCACAGCTTCCCTATCAAATGGGGGTAGTGAGTGTCTAGTCCTTAGAATCAGGGAGAGGAAAAATGAGTTAGCAGCCCCACAATGCCCATAACACCACGGAGTCATAGGGCTTAATAAACATCAGCTACCATCTCTCCCTGTGGTTTTTCTCTCTCTATGCACGCACGCACACACATGTACACACACACACTCAACAAACTCCAATGCAAACAACCAACACAGTTATCAAGAGCTCTCTCAAGTGCAGAAGGATGGCTGAGCGCACCGTCTGGCCGAAGAGCAGAAGCGAAAGTTCTGCGAACCTCAGCAGCCAAGGGATGGACTTGATATCGGGTTCCAGCACCCATCACACTGCACGCCCTTTCTGACCCCCAAATCCCATCTTTCGGTGGAAACCTGCAATGAGTTAAGATGCCCTCTTTCCCTGGCTATCGCTCGGGGGCCATTCCACACTACGGACCTCAAGGGCAGCTCCCGCTCTCTGCTCCACTGCTATTCCTTCCCGGCCCCCTCCGCTCCCTGGGAGGAGAAGCCCATGAGCAGCATCTCAGTCAGTCACACCCTCTGGTTTAAGTAAGACTCTGGCTGTGGCCAACCAAGCTCATAGAAAGGGAGATCAGAGGTTCCCCTGACATGTGACCAGGACAGCTGTCACAGCAAGCATCCACAGGCTTCAGCCCCAGCCATCCAAGAGGAGTGTCCCATCCTTTCCACGTTTGGTGAAACCCTTTCCTTGAGGTTTTCCTTCTCTTCCTGTTTATTTTTTTTAATTTTTAAATTTTTTTATTTTTAAATCTTCTCTCGTCCATACTGTCCCCTCTCCCTCCCTCAATCCCTATCTCATTACACAACTACATGGGCTAAAAATACTTCTGGCAGCAGTGCTCAAACCCAAACTGAGCAAGATGCAGATTTAATGAGGCTTCCATGGAAACAAGGTTCCTTTTGCCAGGCAGAAGAATGTGTCTGCGCCAGGGAAAGGAGGCAGGCAGGGGAGCTGGTTGTGAGGAGACTGAGGTGTTGGTTAGACGGGACTGTGGGGGGTCCAGGGAAGCTTCCTGGCCCAGCAACCTTCCCTGGAAGGGGTTCAGCCCACAGCTGGGGACTGCGACCACTGAGCTGCTCAGCTGTCCTGGTCAGCAGCACTGGAAGAGCCCACTGTGAGCTCAGCAAAGGGAACCTCAGCTTCTTCTGGGAAGGAGATAAATATTTATCACGGGAGTCCCTTCAGCAGTCAGACACTTGGCAGCTGAAAAAAAAAGTAAATTAAGACACAAAAATAAAAGCTGCTGACTCTAGGCTTCCTGGTGGTGCTCTGATTATAACCAAGAAATATGACGGAGAAAACTGGAGAAGGGTCAGATGTGAAGACACTTTCTGTCCTGCACATGTCCTTCTCCCAAGAGGAGGCCTGTCCCTCCGGCCAGCAGCTCTCTGGGCTGCTGAAGGCATGAAGCTCCTGAAAGAACCTCAGAGGGAAACTCAGTCTTCCGGGACTGGGTCCAGCTTCCGGGTGCTTACATGGCCCCTGCCTTCATCTCCCCAGAGCATGGGTAGCACCTCCACAACCCCGCTACCTCTCCCGGGCCCTTACCATTGTCCCACTGTCTTCTACCTGCAACACTGGGTTCTCACATGCTCACAAGCAGTGTGTGCACCGATCAAAAGCAAGGGTCATGACGCAAACTGTGGCTGCAGCCCAAACCTGGGCCAAATTTGGCCCATGACCTGCTTTTGCATGGCTTGTGATTTTAGAATCGCTTTTCTTTTGTAAAGGATTATAATAGGAAAAATACATGACAGAGGCCATGTAATCCCTGCAAAGACTAAGAGATTTACCATCTACACTTTAAAGAAACAGTTTGCCAATCCCTGGTTAAGAGCAAAGACTATGGAATCTTACGGACAGATTTAGGTTCAAATCCCAGCTCCTCGATGGGCTGGCTCAATGTATTCATGGATTTTGTCTCTTTGCCTCTCAGTTTTCCCAGCTGTAAAACAGGCCCAAAGTACCTGTTTTATAGAGAATGAAGGTACCAGCCTAGCACAATATTGGTCATATAAATGTTCATAGTGCCCCCTTGGTTTGCACTAATTATCACAAATGTAGCCTCATGATGCAAGAATTAGAATTCCCGGAGTTCTAAGGCGTTCCATAGACACAGGGATCCTGGGCTGCAAGGAATTTGACAAAGGCTCTGCTGATGTGCATTTAAACCCAGAATTTGCTGCTCTCGCAATCACTACCTTACAGGCCATGCTCTGAGTGCAGTCCCACTGTGCCCAAGGCTTATTAAAGCCACTGTCATCATGTTAAGAACCTGCATGTAGACCTACCTATGGTCTCTGGAATTACAGAATAGGAGAAAAGCCGCGAAGAACTTGCAGTGAGAAATCAGAGTCTTTAATAGTGCGAGACTTCTTGGGCCTACCGTTTTCTCCACTTTATCTTTTGTAAATGAGTTCAAAACCCTGAAAGAAACACTAGCACTGCATTCACTCATCCCCTGGAATAAAAAACAAAACTGCTGAGCCAAAGTAGAGCTGAGAAGGTCAAGGTTAAACCTAGATCTGCCGTTCAGCTTTGTGTGGTCAGAAATTCAGACGGTGTCCCCAGCCAACAGTCCTGTGAACAGCCATGCTGGAAGGAGAAGGTAGCTAGGTGGGGGATGTAGAACTTCTACCTGGGACAACAACACACAAATGACTACAGCCTTTTGAGATCGATGGTTGACTTTTGGCACAGTCTTTATTCACTTTTTTTAAAAGAGGCATTAAAATGTTTGAAATATATATTTGTAACAAAAAGGCTCAAACAACTTTAAATTGTAACTGGATGGATGTCATTAGATGGGGCGCCTGGGTGGCTCAGTTGGTTAAGCAACTGCCTTCAGCTCAGGTCATGATTCCGGAGACCCGGGATCGAGCCCCATATTGGGCTCCCTGTTTGGGCAAGAAGCCTGCTTCTCCCTCTCTCACTCCCCCTGCTTGTGTTCCCTCTCTGGCTGTGTTTCTTTCTGTCAAATAAATAAAATCTTTAAAAAAAGAAAAAAGAAAAAAGAAATGTCATTAGAAAAGATAAGTGAACTTTAAGATAGAGCAAGGTTAATTATCCAATCTGAAGAACAGAGAGGAAAAGAAGAAAGGAAAGCAGTGGGAGAAGGAAAGTAAATGGGAAGTAGGGTAATCCAGGGAGAGAAACGAAACAACAGAGACTTTGGACACAGAAACAAACTGAGGGACTTGGAGGGAGGGGGGTGGAGGGATGGGAGAGCCTGGTGGTGGGTACTGGGGGCACCTATTGCGTGGAGCACTGGGTGTGGGGAACGGGGAATGAATCTTGGAACACTGGGAAAAAAATTTTAAGTAACAATAAAAAAATAAAATAAAATAAAAATAAAACCAAAAAAAAAAAAAAAGAAGAAAGGAAAGATGGAAAGAAGGAAAGAAGGAAGGAAAGAAGGAAGGAAGGAAGGAAGGAAGGAAGGAAGGAAGGAAAAGAGGAAGGGAGGGAAGTCAGAACTTCAGTGACCCGTGGGACAACATCAAGCAGTATAACCTATGTGCATTTGAAGTTCCAGGAAGACAGGATAGAGAATAGGGAAGAAAAAAACACCAAAAATAATGGTTTAAAATTTCCCAAATTTACTGAAAAAATTAATTTACAGAGCTTAAGGTTTCAGTGAACACCAAGTAAAATGAATGCAAAAAGCAACAACACTTAGGTACATCATAGTCAAGGCATTGATAACCACAGATAAAGAAAAAAATCTTGATTGCAGCCAAAGAAACTTTCATACATAATAGAGGTCAAAAATAGAGAAACCCAAGGGAAGGGGGAAAAAATTGACACCTAGATTTCTATGGCCAATAAAAATATATTTCAGAAATGAAGGCAAAATAAAGGCATTCAAGATAAATGAAAACAGAATATGTTGCCAGTGGTCCTGCACTAAGAAATGCTAATCGAAGTTTTTCAGATGGAAAGAAATGACACCAAATGGAAACAGGTCTACAGATAAGAGTGAAAAATAGTAAAAATGGCAAATATGTTGGTATGAACAAAATACCATATATTTTTTCTATGCATAAAGTATTTAAAACTCACACGAAGGTTTAAAACAAAAGTTACAACACCATATTGTGGGTTTTATAATGTCTGTAGCTATGATATATATCATAACAATAGCACAAAGGATGGAGGTATATAGAGGGGCAAAGACTGCTGCAAAATTTTTATATTTTAGGTAAAGTAGTATAATATAAATGTAAAGTTGACTATGATAAGTTAAAGATGCATATTGTTATCCCCTGGAGCAACCAATAAAAAATAATGCACAGAATGATAGCTTCAGTCAACAGAGGAATTAAAATGGAATACTTTAAAAATGTTAACTTAAAATAAGGCAATAAATGAGGAACAACAACAAAAAAGATGAGTGATAGGACAAATAACAAAATTGTAGACTTAAATGCAATCATATTAATAAGCATGTTAAATAAAAAGGCAGAAATTATCAGCAATAAACATAATCAAAGGACAATAACTATATACTGTCTGCAGGACAAGCACTTTATTATTTTTTAAGATTTTATTTATTTATTTGAGAGAGAGAGAGCATGCACAAGTGTGGGGAGGGTCAGAGGGAGAGGGAGAAGCTGACTCCCCACTGAGCAGGGAGCCCGATGTGGGGCTTAATCCCAGAACCCTGGGATCATGACCTGAGCGGAACGTAGGTGCTTAACTGACTGAGCCACCCCAGAACTCAGGACAAGCACTTTAAATATAAAGACAGAAGTAGTTTGAAAGTAAAAAAATGGGAAATATAAACTATGCAAATACTAAGCATAGGAAAGATGAAGTGACCATATTAATATCAGGCAATGATTCCAAGACAAGGAATATTACTAGAGATAAAGAAGGACATTTCATAAATAATAGTCAATTCATCAAGAGAAACATCAATCATAAATTTATATGTGTCTAATAACAAAATTTCAAATTACATGAAATAAAACTGACAGCACTAAGGAAAAGAATGGCTAAATCCACAATCACACATGTAGATTTTTGAAAACACCCTTATCTCAGTAATTCCTGAAATAAACAAAATTCTGTAAGGATATAGATGATCTATAGATTATCAATCATCCCATTGTTATTTCTAGAATTCCTACATCCAATAAATATGGAATACACCTTCTTTTCAAGTGCACACGAAATGCTCACCAGGACAAAACATCCGCTAGGCCAGAAACCAATTCTCAATGAATTTCAAAAGGCTGCAACTTTTAGAGTATGTATACTGACCACAGAAGAAATAAATTAGGTATCAATAATAATAAGATTATCTGTAAAAGCTCCCAAATAGTTGGAAATTAATGGCGTGCTTCTAAATAGCCTGTGGGTCAAAGAGGACCATAAAGAAAATTAGAATATGTTGAATTTAATGATAATAAAAACACAATGCCAAAATTTGTGAGAGGGAAATTTCCAAGTTGAAATGTACTTTAAAGTTTAAATGAACTTATTAGAGAAGAAAGATTCAAATCCAATGATGTAAGCTTCTATCTCAAGAAACTAGTAAAGGATGAACAAATTAAATGCAAAGTAAATAGGAAGAAGAAAATAATAAAGATAAGAACGGAAATCAGTATAATATAAAGTAGACAAACAATACAGAAATGAACAAAGCCAAAGATAGTTCTTTGAAAAGATTAATAAAATTGATAAGACTAGCAAGAATTCTTGAAACTAAACGAAGGGACATCATTACAGATCCTACAATCCAAAGACAACATGGGGATATTTTTAAATTTTTGTTTATTTATTTGACAGAGACAGAGATCATAAATAGGCAGAGAGGCAGGCAGAGCAAGAGGCTGGAAGCAGAGAGCCTGATGTGGGGCTCCATCCCGGAAACTGCATTCTTTATCAAAAGCCTTTCCACAAGGGGCACCTGGGTGGCTCAGTTGGTTAAGCGACTGCTTTCGGCTCAGGTCATGATCCTGGAGACCTGGGATCTAGCCCCACATCGGACTTCCTGCTTCTCCCTCTCTCAGTCCCTCTGCTTGTGTTCCCTCTCTAGCTGTGTTTCTCTCTGTCAAATAAATAAATAAAATCTTAAAAAAAAAAAAAAAAAAGCCTTCCTACAAGAAAACTAATTTCAAATGGTTTCACTGGTATATTCTATCAACCATCTACATAAAAAATAATTCAAATGCTACACAAATTCTTTCAGAAAATAAAGAGAAGATTTCTTAACTCATTTTGTGAGGCCTGCATAACTTTGACATTCCAATCCCCTGTAAAAGTTTATAAGAATACAGCAGACCAATATCCACCACGACTATAGATATAAGAAAACCCTTAACAAAATAGTATTAGACTGAGTCTATTATATATTATCTATATAAAAGGGATAATATATCAATGACCAAGTATACCATAAGGTTGGTGTACATTTGAAAACTATTCAATGTAATTAAACCATATTAACAGCCTTTAGAGCACAACAGTATGATCATCTCACTGGATACAGGGAAAAAACTGACAAAATTTTGAAAATGTAAATGGTTAAAATAAGTTATCAGTTAACAGAAACAGAAGGAAAATTTCTCAGCTTAATAAATGGAATTTATAAAAAACTTAGAAAAGAGATCATACTGAAAAAGATTGGGAAGAAAGTTAGGATGTCCATTCTTATCACTCCTTTTCAGCATTATACTAAAAGTTCTGACCAGGGCAATAAATAAGAAAAAAGAAACAAAGGCATGAAGATAGGAAAGAAGTAAAATTATTTGCCGATAACATAATTGTTTATATAAAAAACCCTAGGAAAAATATAAAACAATTACTAGATGCTAATAAGTGAATTTAGAAAGGTCATAGGACATAAGGCCAAGAGACAAAACTCGATTATATTTTTATACACTAGCAGTAAAAAATTGGAAAATAAACATTTTTTTAAAAAATTAAAATTTTCATTTAACATAGCATCAAAAATAAAAATATTTTGAAATAAAGTTGAGAAAATATATGTAATACCTTTACACTGAAAACTATAAAACATTCCGAAAATAAAGATGTAAACAAATGTAGACACACATCATGTTCATAGATTAGAAGCCTCAACATTTTTAAGATTTTAATCCCTCTGAAATGGATCTATACATTCAATATCACATTTCTAATTATAATCACAAACATTTTAAGATAAAAATTAATAAGCTGATTCTAACATATATGTGGAGATGCAAAAGACCTAAAATAATCTTTGACCAAGATGAATAAAATTGGGAGATTCACACTTCTCACTAAAATGCCACAGTAATTAAGCCAGCCTAGTACTGGTAAAATGATAAATCAATGTAACAGAATTGTGAGTTTCTCATCTCCACTAAGGATAAACTGATGGAAAAGAGATTATATCTAAAATTTGTTCTCAGAAAATTAGGTTACCTGGAGTACAAGAAGAAAACCTGTCATGCATGTGAACAGTTGGTACTCTCTGCAATAATTAATCGCTACTTTTAATACTACAAAGAACAGGAACATTGGAAGAGATAGCAATTGCAGAGATTTGTATTCTTAATGCATGTGCCTCTTATTTCATATCTGATTAAATAAAATTTCTTTTATGAAATAAATATTCATAAAAAATGAGCTGTATTCAATATCTTCAAATTGAACTCAAGTTTTATCATAGCAGGAATTTTATAATTTAGAGACGCCCTTAGAAAATAATCATCTTTGTAACAAATAATCATCCCATATATTGTTGATTTGGAAAGTTCCCATATTATTAACTCTGTTTTAGTAATTTTATGATTGTGATGGTGGTCAGGTTGCTGCTGAGTGTAATGAGAATGATGATTACTTCACAGAAATGTGGCCCATGCGTTTCTGGATTGTGCCAGGGTGAGATCATGACCTCACTAGAGCAAACTGGGACTTTCATAATGAAAGAAGATCCCCGACTTCAATGTGATTCAGTTCTTCATTCGGTATTTCTTTTCTACTTCTGTTACAGAAAATTACACATGGTGTAATCTCCTTGTGTCTTTTTCCTCACCAGATTATGAGGCTTTGAGGGCACAGATCCTAAATTACTTGACTTCGAATCCCCAGTATCAAGCACAGGACTTGACCTATGAGAACCCAAAAGAAAGATTTCCAGTAGAATAGCAAGAATTTTCAGCAACAAAGATTTCAGCTGGGTCCTAAAGGATGAGAAAAATTCCCTGGAGCATTACTGGTAAAAGGACCAGACGGAACAAAGTTGACAAGTTCAAGATGCTGCAAATGGTTTAGTTTGGAGGAGGAAGCACAACAAGGAATAAGTAGAAGCTGGGGCTAGAAAGTTTAAGTTAGGACCAGTTGTTCTTATGTCAACAGAATACAGTTTAATCTGATTATTTGATATCTCTTCCTATAGAAAACCAAATAACCATGCCCTCCAGACTGAAAAGGGACACTATCTGTTGAGCCAGCTTCTTGCTTCCTTCCCAGACTAAAAGTGGTACAGAAATAGGAAATAAGGGGTGCCTGGGTGGCTCAGTTGGTTAAGCGACTGCCTTCAGCTCAGGTCATGATCCGGGAGACCTGGGATCGAGCCCCGCATCAGGCTGCCTGTTCGGCGGGAAGCCTGCTTCTCCCTCTCTCAGTCCCCTTGCTTGTGTTCCCTCTCTGGCTGTGTTTCTTTCTGTCAAATAAATAAATAAAATCTTTAAAAAAAAAAAAAGGAATAGGAAATAAGATAGCAATCAGTCACAGTGAAGCCAGGTACCTCCTACTACTGTGGCCGACAGATTTTATCAGAGTCCTTGAATAGAATAGCATGTTTCATACTCAGGTTGTAAGAAAGGTTGCCAGCAGCCACTGAGTGCTTGTAGACATGCATCTGTACATCAGATCTTATCAGCAAGGGCACCCAAGGCATTTTCAGTCTAGGCGTGGGGAGATACTTGGCTTGCCCTGTGCATAAAACCTTGGGATGTTTCCAGTAAAGTCAGCCTTTTGATTCGTAAAGATGCTGCAGTAGATTAATTCATGCCAACGCTATTCAGTGGGGTCCTAACATTCTCACAACAGCTCCGAAAGGCCACAGCACATCCTTTTATATAAGCTGCTTTCTATAATAGGGATGGAGTCTGGGGAAGTCTACAAACTCAGGACAGAAGTTGTCATTTCTGTCCATTTGCTTATTCCAGAAATGACTCCAGCCGGAGCTTCTCCTGGCAATCCTTGCAGATTTGGGGCTGGGGTAGAAACGGATTAGAGAGAGGATGAAGGACTATAGCAGACAAATTTCACCGCCCGGATAATTTCCCCTGTCCTTCCTATTTTCCTTTCTAAAAACTTCCTTTGCATCATTCGGGTCGGGTCTTAAAATCCCTCTCTCTCTCTTGCCCCTCACAGATGTTTGGCATCAATGGATGCGTTTGCCCTTAGCCCATCTTCTCTCAGATGTGCTTATGATGACTTTCTAAAGGTCTGCTTTCCACCCCCTCATGTCCACTGCTATTTAGGCTCTCTGATGGCAAGAGCTTTGCCTGTCTGGTTCATTGTCATCTCCCGAGTGCCTGGTAGAGCCTGGCATGTAAGAGGCACTCAATAAAAATTCATTGAACAACTCTGAGCAGTCAGTTATTTCTGAGATTTGTTTCCAAATTCTCTCCAGCCATCACATGGAAGCAGTGAAGACAGTCTCCTCTGTGTGACCCAACTGAAGGCTGTGGATTAGGGGAGAGGGCTCAGCACCTCCTTTTCTCTTTTCATCCTTACAAATCCCTATCCCAACAGGTTGTCTTCCCGTGCTGTTTCGTCTCCTTCTCTAAGCAGATTACTGGGTTTCTCACAGAGAAGAAATCCCCCCAGAATCATAGCTCTGTCCCACACAGTGTTTGGCAGGGGGCCCACTTTGGACTTAGAATAGCTGTTGCTTGTGCTGGCATAGTCCAAGTCTACAAGAATTAATTTAAGAAGCTGCCATCCTTAGATGAATTACCTTGTAAATAGCAATAATATTATTTTAGAATGCAAAGCTACCTTATAACTTCCCCCGGTTTTCTAGTGCATTGAGCAGAAAATCTGAACTACTCAGTGTGATCTAGGGGGCCCTGTCTAGCTCCGTACCTAAATCGTTGTTCTGCTATACTGGCCTTCCCTTGTTTTCATTTCTTGTCCTGGCTCTCCTCTGCCTCGGGGCCTTTGCATGTAATGTTTCCTCTGCTTGGGTTGCTCTTTTCTCAATATCTGCCTGTGTTAACTTCTACACTTTACATTCTGCTTTCAAGGGGTCTTCTCAATATAAAGCATCAAGTGTCATCTTCGCACCCTTTTATTTTCCTTATAGAACTTTTCACAAATTGCAATTTATGTATCTATAACTTAAGCCAGCCTTTTAAAGTGGGCTAGAAAGTCCTCGAGGGGAAGGACTTTGTTTTTATTACCCCTGTAACTCTTCCATGCAGTGCAGCGACTGGCGCTCAGATGATTCTGAAGGAAACAGGCAACAGACAATCCAAGGCTGGGGGTTTCTGACTCTTCCAGTCTGTTCCCACGTCGCCTCTCCAGCCCGGTTGCATCAGTACCCCAAGGCTGCCGTCGTAAAGTTCCACGCACTGTGCGGCTTGAACCAACAGAAATTTATTATCTCACGGTTCTGGAGGCCCAAGTTTGAGATCAAGGTGAAGTGGGGCATGATCCCTCCAAGACAGACTTCCTTGACTCTTCCCGGCATCTGGGGGTTGTGGCCAGCAATGCTGAACATTTCCTGGCTTGCAGATGCATCTCCCCAGTCCCTTCGTCTGTCATCACGTGATTTCATCCCCTGTCTATGTCTTTTCTTCTCTCCTATTAAGGACAGAAGTTAGATTGGATGCAAGAGCCACCCTACTCTGGTATAATCTCAACTTACTACAGCTACAAAGACCCTACATCTAGATAAGGTTACACTGTGAGATAGACGTGAACTTCTGGGAAACACTTTTCGACTAAGTACTCTGGTCTTTGGGCCCAGTGGGACTCAAGCATGGGGATGTCTTAAAACCTAGTATCTAGGGGTGCCTGGGTGGCTCAGTTGGTTAAGCGACTGCCTTCGGCTCAGGTCGTGATCCCGGACACGCGGGATCGAGTCCCACATCGGGTTTCCTGCTTGGCGGAAAGCCTGCTTCTCCCTCTCTCACTCCCCCTGCTTGTGTTCCCTCTCTGGCTATGTTTCTCTCTGTCAAATAAATAAAATCTTTAAAAACAAAACAAAACAAAACAAAAACCCTAGTATCTAGAACTGCATGGTTGAGCCCATAACTGGCCCAACCAGTGCAGGGGGGAGAGAGCCTCCGGCCTCAGTAGACTGCAAGAGAGCTAAGAACCCTTCCTACTTCTTCCTTTTACAGTCTCGTATGTAGAAAGCCATTTGTATTCCAGAAAGGACTGTTATTTAGCCATTCTTACCTCAATGTTAATCCCTCAACACAGAGAAAATGATCCTGCCAGAGGGAAAGGGAGACTAAAAATGAGGCGAATTACTAAATTGTTAGCTCTACTACTATAGGCTACACCAACATTCCAAAACACACCTCTATGCTAAAGGAAGCAACACATTTTAAAGCATGCCATTAGGTCACTTGTCCATCATGTTCAGTCATGGCGAGTTCAAGGTCAAGCCAGAATTCAGCAGCCTGACCTAAATGTGGCACATGTGAACATGTGTGTTTTCTGATGTTGCTAGGTGTCGGTGCCATTTTCCTCTCTGAAGACTTGACAGTAAGGCTCATGAATTCCTGGTGCAGGGATAACTCGAACTCTGCCCTTCCTAAATGGTGCTCATCACCCAAAGAAGTCTTTTACCTTTGTTAAAATCAAACGCAATCGGAGGCCAGACATAAAAATCTGAGCAGACAACACCAGCTTAATCACACAAGCATGTCGGGGGACGGTGTGTGATCCGCCCCTCCAGCCAAGTCCAAGCCACCAGAAACTTTGGTGGAGGTACCAGTGAATGTGAATGAAAGTCCCTCCGGGCGCCCCCCCTTCCCCGCCCCCCACCTAGAATCTGGAAAGCCACTTATCCCTTGGGCCGGGGCAATCTGTCCTTCTTACGCTTGCTTATCCAAGACATATAGTTCCATTTAACCCTCCTCCTGGTAATCATATCTCTGCATCTCTTATCTGTATTTCTTGATCCCTGTGCCTCAATGGTCTCAACTTCTGTGAGTTTAAGCAATCACTCTGTACCCCGCAGTAACAATACTAATCCTGTCTCTAGGGCGGGTGCAAAAGCAGTTAAAGATTTCACTGCACCACCCATTCACCTTTTGCCTGTGTGACCGCTCTTGCCCGGCATGGCCAGAGGAGAAAACATTCCAATGAGATAAGATAGACAGAACCAACTGTTTGCCTAAAGCTAAGTTGATGTGACTTATCATATACCCTCCCCTCGAGATGATCTGTAACTAAAAAGCTTTAAATAAAGAACCCTGAAGACACGGTTTTGAGGAGGGGAGATCCCCACACCACTCTCCGTCACCACCTTCTGGGAACCCTGACTATTGCCTCGCTGGCTCCCGGCATAAGCAAAACTTCATTTAGCTTATTTTGCAAGACAAGTGAGGCTAACTTGACCTGGGTCACTTCTCACAAGTGAAATGGAACCCGTTCCCCAAAATTGATAAGAGATAACCACTAACCAATTCCCTTCCATTTAAGAAAATTCCATTATTAATCAATCACTGCGGAGACTAAATGCTCAGCCTCCACAACATATAAGCTGCCTTAAACAACATACCTCTGAGCCTCATTCCATGTTTTGGTTGGAGGGCTCCCAGTTTGCAAACTGTCTTTACTGGGTGTGCACAACGAACTTTTACTAAAAACTATGTCAATGATTCACTGGTTCTACTTCTGGCTTCTTTTCCCCCTGAATTGTTGACACATTTTTCCCCAAGAAAGTTTGTAAATAGACCCCTAGATTCCCCTAGGTTCTTGGATACTTAATAGGACAGGTGAGGTTATATCAACAAAGGTAACTGAGAAGTCCTGGGGGAAGGAAAGAATTTAAGAAGGAAGAACCTAGGGACACCTGGGTGGCTCAGTTGGTTAAGCGACTGCTTTCGGCTCAGGTCATGATCCTGGAGACCCAGGATCAAGCCCTGCATTGGGCTCCCTGCTTGGCGGGAAGCCTGCTTCTCCCTCTCTCACTCCCTCTGCTTATGTTCCCTCTCTGGCTGTGTTTCTCTCTGTCAAATAAATAAAATCTTAAAAAAAAAAAAAAGAACCTAACCCTTTCTGGACCAGACAACATTTCCCAGCTGTGGAGCATTAGACTCTTGACATCTAAGGATCATCTAGGATTTGAGGGCTGGAAGGGACTTGAGGATCATTGAGTTCAACCTTCTCATTTTTCAGATGAGGAAAGTGATAGGAGAAGGAACTAACGCAAGGACACATTAAGGGTTTTCAGCTGAGCTAGGAATGGACCCAGGTCCCTTGACACCAGTCACCTTTCCACTATTTGTAATAGCATCTGGAAGAAAAATGTAGGTGCAGAGAAGTGAATCCAGCTCTCACATATATCTGCTATGATTGAATTGGCATTCTCTAATTCCTGTCCCTTCCCAAAAAACCAGGCCCATTAATGTAAAGGCTAAAATTTGGGGAGACTTATTGGCTTGAAAAAACATTCTCTAAACATCTCTTCTCCCTGTCCCCATCTCTTGGCAATTCCATTAAAAATAGCTTTGACTTAAAATTTCCTGGAGATCATCAGTCTGCAATTATATAAGCCCTCAACTGAACATATTATCATTTTAAGTAAAACCCAGATGACTACACTGGGGCTGTGCTGCCAGAGCCAAAAGCCAAATCCCTGCTGGGTCTGCTCAGACCTACAGACTTCTCACCTGGGCTGCAGTGTGTATGGGTGTGTGTGTGTGTGTGCGTGTGTGTGTGCGTGTGTGCGTGTGTGCGCGCGCGCACACACACACACACACACACACAAGGGGATGCTCTGGGGTCCAAGAGGGTAAACGTCCTTATTTCAGCCTCTATGTATCGTGGCCAGGCAGGGCTGATAGGAAGTGGACTTCACAGGCTCCAGGTGAGGTTGATGAACGAGGTCTGGTTCCCTGTGGGATATGACCAGGAATTCCCTACAAAGAGATAACTTGAAAGAGCCACAGATTCTGAAGATGCCTGTGTTCTAGAACACTCTAGAACGCTCCAAAACCACTAAGATCTTCTTATCTCTATACCTCCACCCTTTCTTACACAAATGAAGAACCCATGATCCTGTCAGATAAAGTGATGTCCAGGAAGCACATAGGGAAGGAGGAGCAGAATTGGGTCTAAACACCAAGGTACTTCACTCCATGTCCCCTGGGCTCTCCTGATACCAGGCTTCAGGTTGTATAATCTCTTCTTTCCCCACTCCTCCTCCCCCAAAATTTGAGAAAGGAGTCCTGTCCTCCACTAAGGTGCTAAAAAGTGAACTTTTGCCAAAAGTAAGCCAGACACCAGCATTTGCATTGCTAGCTATTTCCCCAGGGTAGTGAGCTGGTTAAAAGAAAGGTTTTGTTTTTTGTTTTTTGTTTTTTTTTTAAACAGAGAGAGGGGCGCCTGGGTGGCTCAGTTGGTTAAGTGACTGCCTTTGGCTCAGGTCATGATCCCGGAGACCCCGGATCGAGCCCCACATTGGGCTCCCTGCTCAGCGGGAAGCCTGCTTCTCCCTCTCTCACTCCCCCTGCTTGTGTTCCCTCTCTTGCTGTGTTTCTCTCTATCAAATAAATTAAAATCTTAAAAAAAAACAAAAACAAAAAAAAACAGAGAGAAACAGAGCATGAGTAGGAGGGGGAATAGAAGAGAAAGAGAGAGAATCTTAAACAGACTCCATGCCCAGCATGGAGCCCGACATGGGGCTTGATTCCACGCATGGAGTCCGACATGGGGCTTGATTCCACAACCCTGAGATCATGACCTGAGCCAAAATCAAGAGTTGGAACCTTAACTGAGTGAGCCACCCAGGCACCCCAAAGAAGGGATTCTTTTGATTTGAATCCCAGTGCCTCAGCTTCCCCATCTGCAGAATAGGTACAATAATGACTCTTCCTTTACAACATTTTAGTAGATGAATTAATTCATGTGAGGCATTTAGCACAATCCCTGGCACACAGTAGGTACTGATCACTTCAAGTTGCTATTATTATGATGAAGCCTCAACATGAGGAGAAGGGAGACTAGAAGAGCAGCAATCAGGAACTCCAGCTGGAGGGAAAGACAGAATATGAAAGTGACAGGTGGTTGCAAAATGAAGAGTAAACGTGACTTACATGCAAATCCTGGGTACAGTTTAAAACAAGGCATTAGAGAGAAACTTCTCCAAGCCAACAAAATGTCTGAGTCCCTGCAAACACCCTGTCCTTTAAGATGAGGGAGCCATGGGGAAGACACCCGTGGTCCTCATTCCCCAGCATCTCCCAGCCTAATGCCCTGGGGGCCAGGTTACGACATACAGATCACAAGGGCTCCATGCTTACTACCCTGCTTCTGCGCACATTCTGACTCCTCTCACTCCTCTCTTATTCTGGAACAGGAATGGATGAGAACTACTTACTGAAGAGGAACCCACCCAAACAAGTTCTGGGATCTTCCCAAGCTGCTCATGAGTCCTCCCTGCCTGGAGCTCAGTCCCCTCAGCTCTGACCACCAGTAAGTTTTAAGGACAAGTCTTTATTTTTCTTCTTGTGGGATCATCCTTTCAGAGGAATAATTCATTCTCAAGAAGGGATGCCTGTTCCTTAATAATCTGTCCATGGTGTCACCAAAAAAAAAAAAAAAGAAGTCTCCAAAAGACATCAAAAGAGGCCTTGAAAACTTCTCCTACCCTCAAGTTTGGGACTCTCCGGAGGAACCTGAGTTGAGGCATAGGTTGCTGGGTGGGAGCAACATGATGCAGGTAGCAAGAACACATGAAGGTGCACACACGCGCACACACACACACACACACACAACACATAAATAAACAACTGGCCTCTTCTGTACACAGGAAAATATAGCTTTGCTGTACGCAGCCATTCAAAGATTATCCTTTCCTTAAATAGTTGGACCTGGAATGAGTTTGGACTTGATCTCCTACCATATGAAATCTCTAAGGGAAAGAAATGCTGGGCAATTCATTTATCTCGATCTTTCAAGAACTATCAGTGCAGGGGCACCTGGGTGGCTCAGTGGGTTAAAGCCTCTGCCTTTGGCTCAGGTCATGATCTCAGGATCCTGGGATCCAGCCCCATATCGGGCTTTCTGCTCAGCAGGGAGCTTGCTTCCCCTTCTTTCTCTGCCTTCCTTTCTGCCTACCTGTGATCTTTCTCTCTGTCAAATAAATAAATAAAATCTTAAAAAAAAAAAAAAGAACTGTCAGTGCAGGGTTCCTATGGGACATTACTCAGTAAAGTCCTACAGCTTCACTCTTTCATTTAAGTGCAAGTGTTTTTGTTGGGAATTATTTGTTTCCATGTGACATCTTTTGCAAGTTGGGCACAGAAGCAGTGTTTTTCCTTCTACTCCAGTGGCAAGAGCACTAGATAAAAAGTTTTATTTCCAAGGATACCCCTGAGTCACTCTGAATTTAGGGCCAAAAGCACTCTCTTTTTTCTATATATTGATTCCTTTACTAGGTAAATGGGAATAATTTGACCTGCTTTCCCCTATATGGGCACTGTAAGTCTTCATGTTTCTATAGGGAATTAGGGAACCTTTGGAAGGTCCTCACTATCGTCAAGCAACTCCAGGGATCTCACTGCAGTGGACTACATTGTGTTCTTCCTCCAAATTCCTATGTTGAAGCACTAACACCCCTCAAAGTGACGATATTAGGAAGTACGTATTGGGGGAGAGGGTGGTAAGTTGGGCTTAAGTGAGGTCATGAGAGTAGAGCACCCATAATGGGAACAGTGTCCATATAAAAAGGAAAACAGACACCACAGCTTTCTCTCTCCTTGCAAGGGAATAGTGAGAAAACATCTGTCTACACTTCTGGAAGCACCCTTCCTCTAGTCATCAAATCCATCAGCACCCTCATCTTGGGCTTCCCAGTCTGCAGAAACATGAGTAATAAATGTTTATTGTTTAAACCATCCAGTCTAAGGTATTTTGCTACAGCAGTCCAAGCTAAGACATGCACACATCTGGTCTGTTCACCCCAAGAATCATATAACGTCCCAGCTTGCAGACTACTTCAGATCTCATCCAATTTAACTTGAAGGAGGATGAAACCAAGGTGTACAGGGGAAGAGTAAATTACTAAAAGACACACGGTGGCTGATGGGGATTCTCAGATCAGAAGCTCAAACTAATGGAATGGGAAGCTCTGAAATTATGGCTGAAATTTTGCCACCCACTACTGTGTAAGCTTGCAATAGTTACATTATACCTCACAGTCAGTTTTCTCACATACACTAAGGATGATAATACCTTTATGGGTTGTTGTAAAGATTAAATGAAATAATACTTAGCACACTGCCTGGCAAATAATAAGTGTTGCATAAATGCTAGCTCCCTGTGGTAGAGAACAGTAAAGACTCGGGCTCCCCTTCTGTAGTGTAACGCTGTTGCTGGGACATGGCTGACAACCTGGACTTACATTTCCCAGCCCCTCTTGCCTCTAGGGAGGGCCACGTGACTGAGTGATCCCCAGAGGAGTGCCCATAGAAGTGATATGCGCCACTGCTGGGTCAAGCTTGGAGGTGGTCATGGCTTGGAGGAGGATTTCCCATTCAGGACGTTGGACTTGGCATGACTGAAAAATAAACTTCTACTGGGTAAGCCAATGAGATCTAGGGGCTGTTACAGCAGCTAGCATGACGTATCCTGACTAATATGCTGTGGCTATTATTACTAAAGCAAACATATGTCCAGAAAATGAGAGGGAAATTGGAATGTTTGACCCGTGTGACTCTTGCCTATAACTTTTGAGTTTAAAGGTAGGAAAGGTATATGCTTGCAACACCCCTGCTTACACTAATCTTCACACTCAAAGGCCTGCGTTCTCCTGCTTAAGCAGCAGAGGGCAAAGAGGCAGAGTCAGGTCTAACTCTGTCCTCTCTGGGGGCTGACATAGCCTTCCTGATGAGCAATAAGAGGATTCTAAATGACCTCAGCCCTGCCAGTACGCTCCCTTAAAACCCCTTGCAGGACTGGTAAAAGAATTAGAAAAACTGCAGGAAGGGCAGCTGCAGGGGGGGATTCAGATAGTCTGGTCTTCCCTACACCATTAGCTGGTTATAACCAGACGCATAATTAAGCCTTAGTTTCCTCATCTGTACAATAAGGGACTGAAGGACAAAGGATCCTTTCAGCTTTAATGATCTGGATTTTTACAAGTTCATCCACTCAACTAATATTTACTGAACTGAACTCTGATGTACAAAGATCTTTAAGATATGGTCTCTGTCCTCAAAATGTTCACAGTCTGGAAGAGATGTGCCTGCCGTGGCGTCAGACTTGGTGGAGGAGGACTTAGTGCAGCCTTCTCTGCCTATATGGGTACTTACAGGCTTCAACTTACTACCTTGATATAAAACAGAGGCTGAAGGGCATAGGTGATTCACAAGCCAAGTACCCTAAGAAAGGTGTTCATTCTGGAAAAGCCCAGGATCTGCAACATGTCAACAATTCAGAAAAGTCTCTCTCTCTTTCTTTTTTCCACCCTAGCAACTCAAAAGCACTGCATTTTAGACCCCAAGAGGAGTCTCTCTTATCTCATACTCCCTCATAAAACAAAACTAAGGCCAAGAGCCATTAAAGAGTTCACCTGAAGATGAGGTCAGGTCTGGGTTCTCTTTGCCCATCATATTTAGTCATGGCCTTGGAAATGAGGGGAAATTTGAAAAAGCATCCCTGCTCTATGCCCATGGCGGTCCAGCAGAGTTTCTCTCAGTGCCATGCCTGCCAGACGCCTCACTTGGAAAACCTCTGGATTTCTTTAGCAGCTGTCCACAGTTCTGATATATGGTCGCTGATAAAACTCTGGACCAGTTACCTCCTTAAGCCTTCCAGCCTCAGTTTTCTCATAGTATACCTCTTTCGATTATGTTAAAAACTCCAGAACTGCAAAACTAGCCATGCAGCCAAGCAAGGGGAGGGGGAAGGGCACGGATTGGGAGCCAGAGCCAACAGCCACCTTCTGGTTGAAAGGATTCAACCTTCTGAGGAAAACAAAAAGCCCCTTCCTCCGTTGCCATGGGAACAGCTCAGCCAAGCTAGGGCTGCTCTGCAGGAGACTGCCTTGGAGCAGAGCTGGGGAAAGGCCTTTCTTGCCAATGAGGCAGGAAGGCCATTTTTCAAGAAAGCAATCCTATTAGGACTCCTGATTGTGGAGGAGGGGGAACTGGGAGTGGTTCCCCAGCCTCTGGCCCTAGGGCATCTTTTTCCACTAGTACTGCCCAGCTGGCAAGAAAAGGGGCCATGACCCAAGGCTCACTTCAGATGATTTACGGAGTAAGGTTTTCTGTTTAAAGACTCAGAGTCACTGAGGAGAAGAGGCCTCCCCATCCCCACTGGTACAGCTGTATCCCTGTCCCACCAGGATGGGGTGACAGGGCGACTGTCCTCTGAAGAAGCCAGTAATAACCAGAAAGAGAGCCATATCAGAAAAGATTTGGTGGGGTCCAGGGGAGGAGGGCATAAATGGAGCCGTGAGCAGCCACAAGCCTCCTGTGGGACTTTGGAATCCTTTGTGACCCCCACTCCTACACCACATTCAGACAATGGTTGACAATATCATTGTCTCCTGACCCATATTTTCCTTTGCTCTGTTTCACGGAAGACTCATTTCTCAGCCCACTGCCAGCTGTTTATGACTCAGACACCCCCCTGGGGAGCACATCTCCCACCCAGCGCTTAGGAAGAGCTACAGCTTTCCTGGCCAAGAGCAGCACGGGCAGGGGGAGGGGAGGTAGTGGTGGGTTTTGGTGGCATGGCAGCTAAAGGCATGTGCTCTAAAATCACACAGGCCTGGCTCTGTGACCTCAGAGTCTCAGCCTCCTCATCTGTAAATTGGGTGGTAATACTACCTATCTGTAGGATTACTAGAAATATTATATATAGCATAGATAGCATTTAGCCAAGAACCGGGGCATAATGCATACACAATAAATGTAGATTTTGCAAAACAAAACAAAAAAAAGGTTTAGACTAAAACTTTACATTTTTCCCAATGGTAGAAACCTGTGATTTCTATCTCCACTTCTCTAAAAAAGAAAAGTATTGGGACTACCCTCTGTGGTTAGGATTGTTTCAACTATTTCTTTAATGGCTTCTTCATTCTCTCCTTTTCTTATTCACTTTTATTCATATTTGTTTATGTGGAAAACCAAAAAAACACAGAAAGAACTACAACAGAAGGTATCTGGTGGCAGGAGACCATGTGGAGGTCTACTTTTTATAAAGGAAATATTATAAAATATTTTTTAAAGTGGAGTTATTCAGCATTCTATGTAATCTCTACCTCTCTTTCTGACATCTATTTCAGAGGTCTTAAACATTGACTCACTTCAATTATATTTCCCACAGAAAATTTATTTTCAAGTCTCCACCTCCAGGTCTGGCCTTCCTCCCAGACTCTGGGCCCCCTGAGCCAGCATACATACGTGTGGAGCCAGAGGAATCCATAATTAATCAATTGCTCTGATGTATCACTGTTTATAAAACCCTACCACACTTAGCTCATTTAATCCTCAACCCTGTGGTACGATGATGAATATCATTGCCCCCATTTTACAGAAGAAACAACTGAGCCTACCTACCCCATTGCCATTTCAGTCGGTAGATCAATGGAGGCACTAGGAATTGGAACCCAGGTGTGCCAATGTCACCTCAGAACAAGTTTCTCCCAGGGCAAAACTCTCCAATGAATCTTTGGGCGCCTCCAGCCTCTCTGCAGTGACAGTAGCACCTGGTACTTGGCTGACTCCTCTCGCACTCTTCTCTGCCACCTCACTCTGTCAGTCATGGAGCCCTGACATGTCTTCTCTTTCAGTGTCTCTCAAGTTGTCCCTTTCCCTCCATTTCCTCTGTGACCCCTCAAGTTCTGGCCTTGGCTGCCCCATGCATTTCCTGAGGACCCGGCCATACAATAACTTTCCAGCTGGTCTCACTACCTCCATCTCTTGGTCCTTCACATTCACCAGGTTAATCTTATCTACCGTCTCTAGCACAAAAACCTCCATAGCTCTGGATTGCCTAAAATGAAGTTCAAAATCACTGCCTGACAGACAAGGCCCTTCCCTATCTCTTGAACCTATAATCCTTGCTTTAACTCTTATCGTTCTCCTGAATCATTCAACTCGAGCCATATATATATGACTTGTCCAAAAATAACAAATAACATCTCAGATGCCAAGAGATCAAAAGGTGACGTCTGCCTACAGCCCTGGGTTGAAGAGCTTTATTGCAATATATCGGGATCAGAGAAAAAGGGTGCCAAAATCAATTAGCAATATCTTCTATTGTCAAAAGGATGGGGATGGGGGAGGTGGTACAATATGGCATTCCATTTGTATCCCTTGTCCTTTCTATTAGTGTGAAGTTCATCTTGGCCACAACCTTATTTTTCTTCCCCTATCTAATTACCCTATAGCCATTTAATAGTACTTTGCATGCAGTAGATACTCAGTAAATATTTTTAAGTGGATCCATAAATTTTTCTGAACTCATTTTGAGTGACACTAGTGCAAAAACCTCATAGTATAGAGCAGTGGCTCTCCACCCTGGGGAGCTAAAAAAAAAAAAAAAAATACTGACATCTAGGACTCAAGCCCATAGGTTATTTTTTTTTTTTTTAAAGATTTTTTAAAAAATTATTTAGGTAGAGGGAGAGGGAGAGAGCACGAGTTGAGGGAGGGGCAGAGGGAGAGAATCACAAGCAGACTCCCTGCTGAACGGGGGAGTCGGTGAAGGGCTCAATTCCACAACCCATGAGATTATGACCTGAGCTGAAACCAAGAGTAGGATGTTCAACCAACAGAGCCACCCAGGCCCCCTACAATAGGTTCTGATTTCATTAGTCTGGGAAGGATTCAGCACTAGTGTTCTTTAAAGCTTGAGGACCACTGGTTTAAGGGAAGAGCAGTGGAGCTCAGAAGTCCTGAATTTCTTGACTAGCATATGGTCATGAACAAATCACTGTACTTCACTGAGTCTCCATTTCATCTATTAGAAAATAAAGTAGTTCTACTGCATTATATCTAAGGTGTGTTCTCACAATTCCCACAATTTTTTTTTCCACTTCCTAAAAAGTTTCTCCACCATCAGAGTCCAGTTCTTATACTGGGGTCTAAAAGCCTCTATCGGATGTTCCTATAATCAGAAAAAATGGAAAGCCCAATACATATTCTTATTTTTTCTCCATCTTTTCCAGCCTGCTCTAGACATTAGAAACATTGCTTCTTAAATCAATCAACCAACCAACCAATAAATTAATGATGTTAAGTAACTTGGGGGCCATTGAACCTCACCCATTCCTAGATGTGAACAATTAACATTTTCTCACATTCTGAATAGTGTTTTAAACTTCTCTTGCAACCAAGTTATTGTCTCTAAGATTTCCTATGTTGGAAAATTTAGAGCTGCCTAAATTAAGGACTTGCATCTGTATTATTGTTTAGAACCATGCAAGAACAAAATTTTGTCCTGAGGAACTTAGACGATAACTAAGGAAAGAAAATACACACACACACACACACACACACACACACACACACACACACACACACCACAATTTAAAACTAAATATAGGGCCCTAGAAAAACAGTGTTCAGATGGCACCAGGGAAGGGAGAGATCCATGTTCCTCCCACCATTTCCAGCCAGGTCTCTTTGACCTTAGAGTGCTAGTATCATCCCAAACCTACTATCAAGTTTATTCACACCATGACTAATTCCTGGCAATGGGGAGGGGCTCCCAGAATACCTCCTAATTGCTGAACACAGCAGGAAGTAGCAAGGAACATCTTCCCATCATCACTGTCTTCTACTCCTCTAGTGGCTCCCAAACTCATTCCCAAGTAATTTACATGCAAATTAGATGAGAAGAATGCAGAAAGGATTGGGGTGGGGGAGTAAATTTTATCCTGGACACCTGTAATTGAGAACCAAACAGTCTATTCCTTGAAAACAGAGTAGACAATGGGGAGACTAAGTTCACGGAGGACATGGTGAATGGGGACCTAATAAAGGTCAGACATCTGGGCACTGCATGGTGAGAGAGGCAGACTTTCTGAACCTGCCAAATAGCACTTGATTGATGGGTCTTGCAGACCAGTGTTCTTTGGCCATCTCCCAAGGGTTAACTCTCAACTATAATTGTTTCTCTTCCTGTGAGTGTGATCAGTAGCAGCTGGAAGCTGCTGATTGTGATGGCAATGAGTTACGCTGAGTCCTGCTTCCCTGGGACCAGCACCAGAAAGCGTCTCCCTATGTTAGGCTTTCTTTCCTTAGTTTTGCCTCAGAATGTCCTTTTCTGACAGCAGCCAATTTGTTACATTGTCTCCAAACATGGTTTCACAGAACATGAGCCATCCTGTCCAACCTCTGATTTTACAGATGAGGAATCAGGTCCTTCTAAAGAAGGGACTTGCTCATGGTCACCCACTAGATGGTGTCAAGCATCATGGCAACTCTGATGGTTGCTGCTCAGGTCCAAAGGGTACCATGAGGAGAAAGGACACAACAGAGTTAGCCTTTAGACTTTCTCCATTCTAAATTTTCCCCTTCAGTGATCCCATCTACCCTGAGGTCTTCAATCTCATCTCCACTCTGACCCTCTGATCTGTGTCCCTTGCCTTGAACCTCTCCTGAATACCCAGACCATATTTCCATTTGCCTAAAACATTTTCACATGGGTGTCCCATTGCCATCTCCAAAACAAGATGCCACAAGTGAAATTCCAAATACTTCACAAGCTTTTTCCCCATTTTCAGATTCTCCAGCTTACTGAAGGGCAATCCTATCCATCCTGTCATGCAGGATTGAAACTGGGTAGTAATCTTTGACTCCATCCTTATATTCCCTCCACAGTGCCATTCAGTCTCCAAATCTATTGTTTCTGGCCATATAACATCTACTTATCCATCTCTTCCCCTCTGTTTCAGTGGACACAACTCAGGATCCCATCATCCTTCACCTGCCTTACTGTGACAATTATTTAGTTGGCGGTCCTCCTTCTGGGTTCTCCCCTTTGCCCCTTATCCATATCCCTGCCAGACTAACCCTTCAATAACACACATCTGTCATGTCATTCTTGTACTCAAATGAACTCCTATGGTCACTTTCCTGTCTAGGGAGTAATGTCCAAACCCTTCAGCCTGTCATCCAGACTCTCTACAGTTTGGTCATACTCCACTCCATCCTGCACCTTCTTCCATAGGCGCTGTCACTCCTTCTCTTGACAAGATATGTCCTTCCTCCCACATTACCTTGACAAAAGCTACTTTTAGGATTCACTTTCTCTCTCTTTCTCTTGTAAGATTTTATTTACTTATTTACTTGAGAGAGAGAAAGAGAGAGAGAGAGGTTGAGTGAGGGGATGAGCAGAGGCAGAGGGAGAGAAAGTAAGAAAGAATCTCAAGCAGACTCTGCACTGAGCATTGAGCCTGATGCAGGGCTCAGACTCATGACCCTGAGATCATGACCTGAGCCGAAACCAAGAGTCAGACACTTCATTGACTGAGCCCCGTAGGTGCCCCTAACTTCTCTAATAAAGCCATCTCCCATCCCGTACATTCTCACAGAGTGGTGCCTTTAACAGTTTAAAGGTAAACTGATGACACTCTGGTTATTAAGACTGTGATATGAAGATGTTAGAAGAAGAAGTACAAAAGCAAAACCATGAAAAACCTGAAGCAGCATGTTTTATTTCTCCCAATCAAGAGCCAGACCTCAGGCTGTTAAAGTCCTTCTTCTGCATCATTGTACCTCATACTTCCATGTCAGCTCTTACTGTCTACCTCTCATGATAGGTGTTGGTATAAGAGCTTTCCTTCCCCATCTAAGAGCTCATACAGAGCACTAAAGAGTCTGAACTTAGGGTGCCTAACACCACTTTAATTAGTCTCAGTTGCAGTTATCGGCATGGTCATCATTGTGATGCTAGTAAGATGTGGCTGCATGAATAAAGTGGGTCCCATTATTGGTTGGGCTCTGGGCCTAAATGCCCATGCATGACTCCTCTACAGTGGGCCAGACAGACCTTGGGAGGGCATATTTTCCTATACAGGGTAGACCCAAAAAGAATTCCCCTCTCTACTCAAACTCATCTCAGATGATACCCTGCTCAAGATTGGGCAGGCCACACTCAATGCCTGTAAGGGGAGGAAGAGAATACAACAGAGCATGGGGTAAAGCTGAATATACTTATTTATACTCCTAGGAAAGTGACTACAGAAAACGTGGTGTTCTGGAATCTGACCATTCTGATCTGGATTCCTTTATAGAAAGGGTAAATAATGCTGAGAAAACTTCCCCTAAAGACTACCATTTCATGGTAACTCTATGTCACTGTGAGTCAGGTGCCTATGCTAAGAGCTTTGTATACATCAACTCCTTTAATCCTCCTGGGAATCCTATGTCAGTATTATTATTATTATTCATCCTTATTTTACAGAGAAGAAAAGCACAGCTTAGAAAACTTTAAAAGCATTTAGTCAGCTCCATCAATGTTTTAATGCATTTATTGAGCATTGTACTCCAGCCCCTGTGCTAGACATTGTGGGAGATTCAGGGATAAACCAAATATCCTCCCTGATTCAAGAAGTTCACAGGTCAGTGGAGGAGCTACTTAAGTATCAAATACCTGATTTGTGAGGGAGAGTGAGAGCTTGGCACTGACTTGGTGGTCTTAATTAGAGAAAAGAATCTGGGACAGTGCACTTGCAAGATAAGCCAGACGTCGAAAGGCAAAGATAGGAGGGCATGTATGTGCCTTCTGTAAACTGAACAGTAAAGTCCTTGAGGGCAGAATCAAATCTTTTCTGCATAATTCAATGTCAGAGATATTTATAAGCAGCTTCTAGGTTACCTGCCAGTGTGGTATGTGTACAGAAGAGGAGGATCTAGAGATAAATAACACAAAGCTATTGCCCTCAGACCTCTGGGCAAACTTCGTCTTCCTCACTAGTAGTAAGTCCTCCTCTAACCGCCCCCCCTCGGGCTCTCCTTACTCTTCCTCCATGAATACTTGACTGACTTGCTTGTTTGACTGTCCCCTGCTTCGTCTGGATCAGACACCCCAGAACAGCATCTGGGGCTGGAATTCTAAGACCACAAAGACCCCGGGAAAGACCTTCACATCTGAAGGCATTTGAAGATCACTTACTGAGCCTGTCTATGTACATATTTCTGAGGAGATGCAATAAACTTCCTTAATGATACTCAACTCACCTGAGGTTTGCTTGCTGACCCCCACGCGCCCTCCACAGAGGTGCGACAACGCTGATGACCACGAAGGTGGAGATTCTGGGTTCCCGTGTTTGCCTTTGGGCTGTGTATATACATGCCGAGTGTGTGCGCGTGTGTGCACGTGCGTGTGTGTGTGCGCGCGCGCGTGCGCGTGCGTGTGTGTGTGTGTGTGTGTGTGTGCGAGCGACAGCACAGGTAGGTACAAGCGATACTTCTCAGGTTCGCCATCCACACTGGGGGCACCCAGGTCTGGTTTCCTTACAGTCCTCCGCGAAGGTGATGATACCTACACCCGGGAAACCACCCGCAAGCTGGGCTCCTTGACCTGAATGGCGAGGCAAGCCCTCTGGGGATCCTCAGGGGCTTGTCTGAGAGGAGCTATGAACATTCATAATAACAAAGGCAGAAAACATAACAATAGTCCATCTTGGCGCCCAGGCTGTAAATGGCTCATTTACTCTGGCAAGGGGAATGGAGTTTTAATGACAAATCGTAATGCTGCTTAGCAGGCTGGGTTTTGTGCTGTAAATTATTTTTGAAAGAGGCACTATGCCTTAGTACAAAGAGGAGTGCTCTCTGCTGGGAGTGCGGGCGCCTGGAGCCCCCCCTTCTGGCTCGCCCCACCCCATCTGCAGGCCCACCCCATCTGCATCTTTCCTGCCTCTGGCCCGTGAAGATAAGGCAGCGCATTTCAGTGAGTTTCAGAGCAGGCAGCCCCTCTCCTGCGAGTGCAAAAGGATAAGGCTGAATTTCACAAGACCTAGAGCCTAAAGGGCACAGGGGTCAAAGGGCACTGAATGGCTGATTTGCCCCTTGGGGACTTCCAGGTCTTCCTCCCAGAGCGGAGAAAGGAGTTCTGAGAACTGTGTTGGACTGATTTTGAGGGGAGCCAGAGCTCCATGCTCACACCATCGACATCTTTGAACAAAGCAACATGTTTTACCAGGCTGTGGGGATATGAGGCAGACCCTGCTGAGGCACCGTGGCAAAGTCATGCTCCCTGGGCAGCCGTGCTCTTGCTGACTTCCCAGGCTCCCTTGCAGTTGGCTTGGCCAGGTAACCAGTCTGCGCCAATGGATTGGAACTGAAAGTGGAATGTGTTGTTTCAAGCTGAAGGCAGCTGAGAGCCGGTGTGACTCCTCCCTCTCTCTCCATCCTTTCCAAATGGAACAGCCATCAGCTGAAGGAAGGCAAGAGGGCCCACCTTGGGCTTCATGTCTAGTGAACAAGAGATGTGCTGGATGGTACGAAGGATTTTTGTTATTGCGCTACACTCAAGACTAGCCTGACCACTGTGCCACCATCTCAGCTGCTCACGCCGGGAACCGTGTTTTGTGGTACCGGGAAGCTCACCCCCCATTCTGCTCCCCAGCATTAGCCCTCCCTGCCCTGAGACCCGACGAGGCGGGGGCGGTGTCAATGTCATCAAACGGACCTGCATCCCACTCTGGCTCTGCCACTTTCTCGGCAATCTCAGACAGGTAGCTTAGCCTTTCTGAGCCTCAGTTTCTCCATCTGTAAATCAGGAGCACCTATTTTATCAGGCTGTTGGGCCGAGTAGGGAAATCTTTATAAAACCCCTCGGGCACTTCTTCACACATCATAGGTGCAATATCGATTCTTGCCTTTTC
>PITA01008282.1:46871-85787 GCA_004023965.1 Spilogale gracilis | reverse complement strand
AAGGAAAGGAAAGGAAAGGAAAGGAAAGGAAAGGAAAGGAAAGGAAAGGAAAGGAAAAAAAACCTAGGGTAGCAATATCAGACAAAATGCGCTTTAAAAAAAGACTGTAACAAAAGACAAAGAAGGGCATTGCAAATGATAGAGGGATCAATCCAATAAAAGGATAGAACAATTGTAAACCTCTACACAACCAACACTGGAACACCTAAATACATAAAGAAAACACTAATCGACTAATAGACAGAAATTGATGGTAGTACAATAAGAGTAGGGGACTTTAACACTTCACTTACATCAATGGGTAGATCATCCAGAAAGAAAATCAAAAAGGAAACTATGTCTTTGAATGAGACATTGGACCAGATGGATGTAACAGATATATACAGAACATTCCATCCAAAACCAACAGGCTGCCCATTCTTTTCAAGTGCACATGGATCATTCCCCAGAACAGATCACATAGTGAGCCACAAAACAAGCTGCAATAAATTTAAGATTTAAATCATACCATGCATATTTTCCGACCACAATGATATGAAACTGAAATAAATTACAAGAAAAAACTAGAAAAACACAAACATGTGAAGACTAAATAACATGATACTAAACAACAAATAGGTCAATGAAGCAGTCATAGAAGAAATTAAAAAATACATGGAAACAAATGAAAATGAAAACGCAATGGTCCAAAATCTCTAGGATACAGTAAAAGTAGTTCGGCACCTCGGTGGCTCAGTTGGTTAAGCGACTGCCTTCAGCTCAGGTCATGATCCTGGAGACCTGGGATCGAGCCCCACATCGGGCTCCCTGCTCCATGGGAAGCCTGCTTCTCCCTCTCTCACTTCCCCTGCTTGTGTTCCCTCTCTGGCTGTGTTTCTCTCTGTCAAATAAATAAAATCTTTTTTAAAAAAAATGTAGCTCTGAGAAGGAAGTATATTGCAATACAGACCTATCTCAAAAAACAACAAAAAACTCAAACAATCCAAGATTATGCCTATAGAACCTAGAATAGAAAAAAAAATGCAAAGTCCAAGGTGAGTAGAAAAAAAGAAATAATAATGATCAGAGAAGAAATAAATGGAGTAGAGACTAAAAAAAAGTAGAAAAATTCATTGAAACCAAGAGATGGTTCTTTGAAGATAAACAAAATTGACAAGCCTTTAGCCAGAGTCATAAAGAAAAAAAGAGAAAGGCACCAAATAAATAAAATCAGAAAAAAGAGAGAACTAACAACTGACATCATAGAAATACAAAGGATTATAAAAGAACACTATGAAAAATTATATGCCAACAAACTGCAAACCTAGAAGAAATGGATAAATTCCTAGAAACATACAATCCTCCAAAACTGAACCAGACAGAAATAGAAAATCTGAACAGATCAATTACAAATAAAGAAAGTGAATTGGTAATCAAGAGACTACCAAAAAAATAAAAGTCCAGGATCAGATAGATTCACATGAAAATTCTACCAAAAAATTCTACCAAAGAGCTAGTACCTTATTCTCACTAAACTATTCCAAAAAATAGAAGAGGAAAGAAAGTGTTCACATATATTCTACATGACCAGGATTACCCTGATACCAAAACAAGACAAAGACACCACAAAAACCAACCAAACAAGCAACCAACCAACCAACCAACCAAAAACCAAAACACTACAGGTCAATATGCATGATGAACATAAGCATGATGAACATGCAAAAATCCTCAAAAAATATTAGCAAACTGCATACAATAATATATTAAAAAGATCATTCACCACAATCAGGTGGGAATTTATTCCCAAGATGCAAGAATGGGTCAATATTCGGGGCGCCTGGGTGGCTCAGTTGGTTAAGCGACTGCCTTCGGCTCAGGTCATGATCCCGGAGACCCGGGATCGAGTCCCACATCGGGCTCCCTGCTTGGTGGCAAGCCTGCTTCTCCCTCTCTCACTCCCCCTGCTTGTGTTCCCTCTCTGACTGTGTTTCTCTCTGTCAAATAAATAAAATCTTTAAAAAAAAAAAAAAAGAATGGGTCAATATTCACAAATCAATCAATGTCATATGTCACACCAACAAAACAAATAATAAAAATTATATGATATCTCAATAGATGCAGAAAAAGCATTTGACATGATTCAACATTGATTCATGAGAAAAAAAAAAAACCTCAAATGGAGTTAGAAAGAATATACCTCAACATAATAAAGGCCATTTATGAAAAACACAGAGCTAACATCATTCTCAATAGTGAAAAATAGTTTTCCCTCTTAAAGTCAGGAACAAGACAAAGATGTCCACTCTTGCCACTTTTATTCAATGGAGCTGGAAGTCCTAGCCACAGTAGTCAGACAAGACAAAGGAAATTAGAGGCGTCATATTGGTAAAGAAGTTAAATTGTCACTACTAGCAGATGATATGATATATACTTAGAAAATCCAAAAACTCCTCCAAAAAACTACTAGAAGTAATAAATGTATTCAGTAAGTGGAAGGATAAAAAATCAATACCCAGAAGTCAGTAGCATTTTTAATACAGGAACAACTTTTAATACAGGAAAGAGAAATTTAAAAAATATATATCATTTACAATTGTACCAAAAATAATGAAATACCCAGAATAAACTTAACCAAAGAAGTGAAAGACTTGTAGTTTGAAAACTACAAAACAGTGTTTTTTTTTAAAAAATGTAAGATTACAAACAAATAGAAAGATAGACCATTCTCATGGACTGGAAGAATTAATATTGTCAAAATGTCTATATTACCCAATGCAAGCCACAGATTCAAAGCAATCCTTGTTGAAATACCAACAGCATTTTTCACAAAACTAGAAGAAATAATACTAAAATTTATATGAAACCACAAAAGACCCCAAATAGTCAAAGCAATTCTGAGAAAGAACAAAGCTGGGGGTATCACAATTCCAGGTTTCAAGATATACTACAAATCTGTAGTAATTAAAACAGTATGGTAATGGCACAAAAATAGATATACAGGTCAATGGAACCAAATAGAGACCCCAGAAATAAACCCAGGTTTATATGGTCAATTAATCTATGACAAAGGAGGCGAGAGTATACAAAGAGGAAAAGAATCTTTTCAATAAATGGTGCTGGGAAAACTGGACAGCTGCATACAAAAGAATGAAACTGGAATACTTTCTAACACCATATACAAAATTAAACTCAAAATGGATTAAAGATCTAAATAAGAGACCTAAAAACATAAATATCCTAGAAAAGAATACAGGCAGTAATATCTCTGACATCTGTCATAGCAACGTTTTTCTAGATATGTCTCCCAAGAAAAAAGAAACAAAAGCAAAAATAAACTATTGGGACTACATAAAAATAAAAAGCTTTTGCACTGCAAATGAATCCATAAAAAAAAAAACAAACAAAACTTTAAGGACAACCTACTAAATGCAAGAAGTTATTTGCAAATGAAATATATGATAAAAGGTTAGTATGCAAAATATATAAAGAACTTATACAACTGAACACCAAAAAACCCCCAAATAATCCAATTAAAATATGGGAAACATGAACAGATATTTCTCTAGAAAAGACATACAGATGGCCAACAGACACATGAAAAGATGCTCAACATCATTAGTTATCAGGGAAATACAAATCAAAATCACAATGAAATATCACCTCATACCTGTTAAATTCAAGAAGGCAAGAAACAACAAGTGTTGGCAAGGATGTGGAGAAAAAAGAATTCCTGTGCACTACTGGTGGTAATGTAAATTGGTACAGCCACTGTGGAAAACAGTACGGAGATTTCTCAAAGAAATAAAAATAGAAATACCATATGATCCAATAACTCCATCATTGGGTATTTACCCAGGGAAAAAGAAAACACTGACTTGAAAAGATCTATGTACCCCCATGTATTACAGCAGCATTATTTACAACAGCCAAGATATGGAAACTACCTAAGTGTCCATCAATGGAAAAATGGATAAGGAAGATGTCACATACACACACACACACACACACACACACACACACACACACACACATACACACACAGAGTAATAAAAAAGGATGAGATGGTGCCATCTGAGACAACAGATGGACTTAGAGGATACTATGCTAAGTTAAATAACTCAGACTGAAAAAGATGGATACCATATGATTTCACCCACATGTGGAATCTAAAAAAAAAAAAAAAAAAAAGGAATAAATAAACAAAAGCTAAATCAGAAGTACAGAGAACAAACTGATGGTTGCCAGAGGGGAAGGAATAGGGGGCGGGATAGACAAAATGGGTGAAGAAGTGGGAGGTACAGAATTCCAGTTATGGAATGAAGAAGTCACAGGAATACAAGGTGCAACCTGAGGAATACAGTCAATGATATTGTAATAGTGATGTAATGGGACACATGGTAGCTACAGCTGTGGTGAACATAGCCTAATGTATAAACTTGTCAAATCACTAAGTTGTACACCTGAAACTAATGTGGCATTGTGTGTCACCTATACTCTAAATAAACAAATAAATAATAAGTAAATAACAATTATCAAAATGGCAAACATCTATAGCACTTACTCTTTGTCAAGCAACTTCTAAGAACTTAATATGTATTTACTTACTTAAAGCTTGACACATAATGACTATACATGCACAAAGCTCTGCTCCAGCCAAGACGGCTTGTAAATATGAATTAGAGCTTCCTAGTGGCCAATTTAAGAATGGAACAAAGAGAAGTTACATCACAGTGACTATAAATTCAAAATAACCCAATCTGTCAGGAAGAGCCCAGAAAATTCTTGTTTTTGTGAGCCAAGAAAAAAATTCTTCCATGGATCTTAAAAAACTGGAATGCATAGGGCACACCAATGTCAACCTTGCTTTTAATAATCAGAACCATAGGGGCGCCTGGGTGGCTCAGTTGGTTAAGCGACTGCCTTTGGCTCAGGTCATGATCCCGGAGACCTGGGATCGAGTCCCACATTGGGCTCCCTGCTCAGCGGGAAGCCTGCTTGTCCCTCTCTCACTCCCCCTGCTTGTGTTTCCTCTCTGGCTGTGTTTCTCTCTGTCAAATAAATGAAATCCTTTTTTAAAAAAATAATTAGAACCATAAACTAACTTCCTTT
Organism: Spilogale gracilis; assembly: GCA_004023965.1. Taxonomy (NCBI): domain Eukaryota; kingdom Metazoa; phylum Chordata; class Mammalia; order Carnivora; family Mephitidae; genus Spilogale; species Spilogale gracilis. Next base: position 80,696 of record PITA01008282.1, on the reverse strand, counting down.
AAGTTTCTTCAATGTAGGCAGGGAGCTTAACACCCAAGCACAAGTTGAAGAAAAGCAGTTTTACAAGAGGCCAACATAATATGCTGTACATAGAAATTCTTCTATAACCTGGCTTGATCCAAGTATGAAATTTAGACTATTTTGAGAAGGAGATAATCCATTACAAAATCCTCCATAAATGTGTTTTTCCAAACTGAGATTTTATAATTATGAGGCAGCATAATTCAAAATTCAAAGATATACTGTTTGATAACTAACAGGCAGACATCCCATGTTGTTTTTCAAGGATGGACTCATAAGATTCAATAGCCAACAAGCCAAAGGATTTATGTCCCATGAGAAAGTATGAGAAACCTAATCAGGATGGATGCCTCCTATGGAGGCAGGAGTATGAAGTGTCTTGCAACAGGCCAAGATTCTTTAATACTACTGTGGTAGTTTGCATTATTGGCTTTAACTCATCATAACTTATTATAACGTGGAGCTTGCCCTGTTACTTAATAGTTCCTCTTACTAAAGGTGATATTGACTATTCCAACATCTTGGATAGAAATAACAGTATGTCAGTTTTGAACCTAGATAGACCTTAAGAGGGCCTGTATATTTTTGCTTGTTCTCTTGAGCCTATGCCATTAACGTGAGATGAACTTACTTGGATAGTTGCCACCCCTTCATCTGGGCCCCCAAATAAACAGATGTTGAGAAGAGACGCTCTAACCTATTTGTAGACCTGTAGCATGAGGCAGAGCCAGGTGCTTCAGGTGAAGGCACAACTTCCCTAGCCACTTCACAGATCTATGAGCAAAATAAAAGCTTTTGTTAAATGGCACTCAGATTTTTTGTGTGTGGTTATTTGTTAAACACCAATGGCTGACTATCCCAAATGTATTAGGTCAGTTTCCAACACATGAAGAGCTAGAAAATGGAGATTCTAAATTTTTACCTCATAGAATATGGCAATGATAATTTTAGCTTGGAGAGTTTTTTAAAGCAAGTTTATCAAGCATCCACTTTGACTATAAAATATGCTATCTGACACAGGTCAGAAGGGGTGCCTGGGTGGCTCAGTTGGTTGAGCGACTGCCTTCGGCTCAGGTCATGATCCCGGAGACCTGGGATCGAGTATCACATCGAGCTCCCTGCTTGGCGGGAGGCCTGCTTCTCCCTCTCTCACTCCCACTGCTTGTGTTCCCTCTCTGGCTGTGTTTCTCTCTGTCAAATAAATAAAATCTTAAAAAAAAAATTAAGAAAGTACATAACACAATGTCTATCTATCATTAAACAAGGTAAATTCTTGAAACCTTAAATAAAATAATTAGAACTACTATATCTTTCTAGAGACAAAGGTAAGCCAGGTATTACACTAGTCACATTAATGATCTCATTTCACTTTCATCAGTTATGCAAGATAGATGGTAAAAATGCAAACTTCTGTTAGTGAGTATTGGCCAACCAATAGTCACTTAAGAGAGTTCATTTGTTGGGGCGCCTGGGTGGCTCAGTTGGTTGGGGGACTGCCTTCGGCTCAGGTCATGATCCCGGAGACCCGGGATGGAGTCCCACATCGGGCTCCCTGCTCGGCGGGAAGCCTGCTTCTCCCTCACTCACTCCCCCTGCTTGTGTTCCCTCTCTGGCTGTGTTTCTCTCTGTCAAATAAATAAAATCTTTTTTTAAAAAAAAGAGAGAGTTCATTTGCAAATTTCCTGTAAGTAACACTCTTTGGCAGGTGTTCTCCATTCTATTACTGACTAAAGAGGTTTGGAGTAACTTTCTGAGGTTTGGAAACCACACCTTTGTCACTTTGCCTACAGAAATAAGACTTAGTACCTCCACTTCCTCTGGCAAATATTTTCTGGGTCTATGATAATTTCCTTAATTTTCTACCCTTGTGACTCGTTAGTGTATTAGTGCTTTTATTGCCATGATCAGAAGTGAAGATGTTTAGTCAACTGGCATTCTTTCTTACTGATTAAAAGGAAAAACGTATTTTGTTTGGGCTTCAATGAACCTATTCACCCAAAGACACTTAGTCAAATCTTTTGACATTGTAGGTTGAAAAGCACAAGCACACTCATCTTATAAAGAATCTATTCCCTACCCCTCAAATCTAGACTGTTCTCATCACTTGCTTTGACCAAAAGAATATAGTAGAAGTGAAGCTATGATTTCCAAACTAGACCTTAAGCTTCTGCCTTGGTTCTTTGAGAATGGTGCCCTAAGACTGACCTGTGAGGCAGCCAGTCTAGCCTACTGAGGATGCGAGGCCGCAGGAGAACCAAGTTCCCCTACTAAGAGCCTCGTACTAGCTGCCAGATATGTGCCTAAGGCCATCTTGAACCTCCAGCTATAAACCCAGGAAAAACCAGTAGCACCCAGGCAACACACAGAATTTGAAAAATAGTAAATTGTTGTTGATTTAAACCACTAAGTTTTGGTGTGGTTTATAGAAATACATAGTCATACTTTTTCTTCTTATTCCTGGTAACATAGAGGCAAATATGAGATCATTTGGGGAAAGGTAGTGAACTAAGAAGAACAGACAGCGAGTAAGTTCTATGAGGATGGATCATACAGCTTTACTTCAGCAACAGGAAAGGGGAAACTTGAAGAAAGTATCATTGGAGAAGAGTGAGTTTGCAGATAAGGGAGGTAAGCAGTAGATTGTGGGGGGACGGCTCTGCCATTGCACCTTGGTGACCATGCATGTATCCGAATAGGCCAGTTTGGGTCTGCAGCCTGCCCCAAGTCTGGTGGAGCCTTCTTATGTTCTTGCAATATGAGAACCTGAAGGCCTGTGAGGAAGGGCTACCAGGACATTTCTCACTTGCTTCCTTTCTGTCAGAAGACCGACATGCGATAGTTTCTCACTGTCTCCCTGGTACTGAGGAGGTGTGAGGTATTCTGCCTCATACCCCCTTAGAAGGAAGTGCAGGCTATAAAATTGTTTAGCTGCAATTTAGAATTCCCTCCTTGGCAACAGAGGGTATTTTGAGTTGCTTTGTAATCACCCAGCTCTTTTGTTTCAGTCCATTCTTTTTGGTCTATGAAGCAAGGACCTTTGGATACTCTCATGTTAGCACCTTTGGATCCTCTTTCATTTTAGCTTTGTAAAGCTAAAAAGGGCTTATTGTCTTTACTGGCCAAGTCTCCCGGGCCTTGGCCAGTGGCCTTGCCTGCTATCTGACACAGGTCAGTATTGAAAAAAACCCCAAACATGAAAAAAAAAAGAATTAAAAACAAACAGACCATAATTTTGTAGTTGAAGGAGGATGAAAATTTGACTCATTTTTTTTGTTCCCTACCCTATTCTAAATCTCATCTTCAGTAATGAATACATGGATTATCAACACTTCAATTATGTGTCATACATGCCCCTAACTAAACTTTGTAAGTTCATCCATCCCATCAATGAATGCATCTCAGTAAATGAAAAACCTGCATATCTTTTGCAAAGAGAGTCTGGATTGGCTCCGAAGCAAAGGTACAGCAAATATTTAAAATTTTAACTTACATCTCAGGGAAAGTGTATACATTTGGCATAAATTTTCAAGTTATTGAAATACTTAAGACAAAACTCATGACTTCTCTTTTTTCTTGTCATTGTTAACTCTCCATAAAGAAAAACAAGTCAGAGAAATAAATCAGTAACACTGGGAATTTAATTTTACTGCTATGTAAATAAATATAAACAAACACAATTTGGGTGGAATGGATATTTTCTGTACAAAAGAACCTGACTTTCAAAGTGCATATAAATATACCTCTGATGTTAAAGTCTTTAGGGAAGCATGTAGAATTGAGGGAAACTTTTAGTGAGAATTCTTATTCCAAAAATGTTAATTAAAATGAACTTATTTTGTTCTTTCAGTCTCCCCACTACCTGTGAAGGTGAAGAGTCCTTAAATGTGAATGTGAAACATTTACACCAGAAGAAATAAGAAGAAAAGCAAAGGAGTTGGGTTATAAATAGAATAGCAGAGGCTCTGAGTAATCAAAAAGTACTTGTGAACACATCCTGTGCAAAACCTAAGCAAGGATTCTGCCCACTCTGGTCAGATAGAGAGCTACTTTTGGTCTAGGTAAACAGCAAAATAAATAAACCCATTTTTATTAAGAGCATATTTGAGCCATGTGGAATGTAAACAATGAAAGTGGTCTAGCCAAACTAGTTCTACTTTATGCAGACACCATTTATTCTTCTACACTTAAAAATTTTTAAATGTGTGCAGGCCAATATGAGGGTGGGGTACTCATCCATTAATAAAAATGTGACAATTCAACTGACATCCACTGAGTGCTAATGAGCCAGGCATTATAATTATCCCATGTGTTTCCTTGGCTCTGCTTTCCCTACTGTAATCTACTTCTCTGCTTAAAATTATCCCAGGGCTGGCTGCCTGCTGCTTCCAGAATGAAACACAAACACTTGAAACCAGGGAAAACAGCCTGGCCCTTGCCAGCCTCTCTGGGATCCTCCTTGCCAGGCTTCCTTCCCCTCTTAGATCCCCTGCCTCAGGTAGACTTGCAGTTTCCCGGAGGAGCCCCCACTTCCATGCGTTTGCACATGCTGTAGCCTCTTCTGAGCCCTACCCTTTCGATCTTCAAAAGAGTAAATGCTCCTTCTTATTCTGTAGTATAATCTGCCCACAACTATGCCGGCACTGATATCACAGTGAACTTGCTCCCTCCCTCATCCTTGTGATTCTAGTGCTTAGCCAAGAATAGCAGTCAAAAAATGATTATTGGACGAATAGTGAACTTGAAGAAACATGTATGAGTGTGAGCTGAGATAGTGGAAACATCTGTTAAAGTGAAGATGAGAAGAATTCTTTGGAGAAAGAGGATGCTTTTTAAAATGGCACAGAGGTGTAATTTTTCGAAAGCTAATTATATTGATGGTTATTGATACGAAGTCTCTCGTGCATGGTTCACAGGAGTCCAGCAACTACTAGTTCTTATTTGTGAGAGTAAAAGAAAGGTGTGGACTTATGAATAAAGTGCACAAGTTCACATGGCTTTGTATCAGGCTATGAGAGGTAAAAGACAGAGGACTAAAGTAAACCTGAGTTTTCATGATTCACCTAAAGCCTTAGTACTATTTTTTTTTTTTCCTGATCCTGGGCTTGGAAAAAAAATGTTTAATATGGCTTTAAAAACTTATACTGGCAAAAATGGGACTAAAGCTTCTGGGACCATAATGAATGCAAAGGACTATCTTTGGAAGGGTAAAATTGACTGGGGTTCTATGAAACAATAGGAATCTAGCAAAAACTTTACAGGATAAGGAGGAAGGGAAAAAGAAAGGATCTCAATATTATGGAAATAGTACTGGATTTGGAATTATAAGATCTGAAATAAAGTCTGCTTATTCTTTTTCAATACTGGCATGGGCTAGTTATAACTTCTCTGTGCTAGCTTCCATATTGGCAAAGAAGTTAATAAAGTATCTATGAGATTTCTAGTTAATACAGTAGATTAAACTAACATCAGAGATATGCTCATTTCACTTTTGAAATAAGTTTGAAAGTAAGAAAGGGAGATCTCCAAATACCGAAATTAAAAGGAAATAAGAAATCAGAGTGGAGCAAGAGCTAGAGGTAAAAACAGTCACAGGGCATTAGAACAAGATATACAGCTAAAGAGCTAGTCATTATAATCACGGGACAGAAGTCAAGTTACGTATGGCCTCATGCATGTTAGGTGCTAGAGCAGAGGTCCTTTCAATAAACCTAGGGGTCTGGGGGGCCCAGGAAGGGCCTTTCAGTCAGAAAATGGGTAAAAGCCAGAAAACCCCAACATCTGATCCAGGGATAGGTATAGAAAAAAGTCAATTGCATATTAAGGATCATTGTTTGGTAGGAGGATTATATATCAATTCAACTTCATTAAATTAAATATGCATATTAAAACTTAAAAGTAACCACTTAAAAAACAGAAATAGTATGTTACTCTTCCTCTTGTCTAGTAGATCAATAACAGACAGAAAAGAAAATACATGGTAAATAAATACAGAATAAGATGGTGTCAGTTCAAACACTAATAATCGCAATAAAAATAAATGCATTAAACTTAATAGTGAATTAACAGTGACAATAATAAAAATGAAATGGGAAGAAATCAGAAAGGAAGACAAATCAAGAGAAACTCTTAACTATAGAAACCAAACTTAGGGCTGTGAGAGGGGAGGTGGGTGGCAAGATGGGATAACTGGGTGATGGGCATTAAGGAGGCAAATGATGTGATGAGCAATGGGTCTTATATGCAACTGATGAATTAATGAATTCTGCATCTGAAACTAATGATGTACTATATGTTGGCTAATTGAACTTAAATAAAAAATAGTGATAATAATATATTAATATTCAGCTCATAAAGTTGCAAGATTTAAATGAAATAAATGCTATGTAAATGCTCATTGTTAGATACAACGCAAAACGTTGTTCACTCTCAATTCAAGTTCAGGTTTTACCAATAACCTTTAAGACAAACTAACTAGAAGACTGTTCCCAAAGCATTTAAAAGTTCAGTACTCAACTTGTATACATGCCTCTCAGCTAATCATTTCCCATTCTCCCAGCAGACAGGAATGGCAGCCTCCTGACAAGATGAAGCAACCATGTCACTGAAGATTTCCGGGCTTGTTAATTTCTCACCATCTGTTTGGTGTTATTGGACTTAAGTTGGGAAAAAAGAAAAGGAAGATGATGGATTTGGTTTCCAATTTACTTTGTCCTTTGTTCCCTGTCTTCAGGAACTCAATTTGAATCTGTTTTACAATGTAAACATTGTGTTAAAAATACGAAGCAAAATCGGATCAAATGAAATTTTGGGGATAATTAAATAATATTTGAGGTGACAATACTATCGAAAAAAATACTTTGGTACTGCTTCCAGAATATAGCATTTTAAAGCCTCACAGGACTCTGAAAACTTTTTAACTCGGTGTGTTTCTGGTGCTGCTCTAAAGAGTCATAGGGATCTGCAGGGCCTTTGAGGCCATGGGAGGGAGAGGGGAGGATTCTGAGTAGGAGACACTTCAGGTGCCTTCTCATGGCTTCTTCAACTTGCTTCAGTGGGGCTTCTGTGGGATATTTCATTTGAAAATAGTGTCATAGCTATAGAAAGAGAAGAAAAGTTAAAAAAACACTGAGCTTATATTCTTTGTTTTACAGGTGATGAAACAGGTTCAGAGAAGGTAAGTGGCTTGCTCACTGCTGACACAGCAAATAAAAAAACAGAGACTGGAAATCAGCCTTTTTCTGTAATACTATCTCTGATATATTAGAGACAATGATTTCCTTTTCTCCCCTGACAAAAAAAACCTGAGGCCTTGTATTAACTGATAGGACTAAAAATATAAATAAATTGTGGTCACAGCCCTTAGGGTTCTTGATTCTATGAGATCAGCTAAGAGAAAGTTTTAGGAGGGATGGAGCCATCAACAATTTTTAATGGAGTCATTAGAACCAAAAAGATAAGAACAAAATAACCCAAGTAAATTAAAAAAAAAAAAAAAAAAAGGAAATCAAAGGAAAAGAATTCACACTTTTAGAGCAGGAAAAATTTGACTTTATTATTGCTGCAATTTTACATTTATACCATCATGGTAAAATGGATCACTGATGAAATTTACATCTCCATAGATCTTTAAGAAGAAACTAGACAATCATTTGCTAACATGGTCTAGACTAATGGCTCCAAAGTTTTCTGATCACATGTTTCAGAGTGGACCGAGAACCACCACCACTTCTGACAACAACTGCAAGTTCGGGTGGTTCCCAAGACCATTTTCAGCTTTGATAATTCAGTAGAAGAATTCACAGAACTCACTGAAAGCTATTCTATTCAGTTACGGTTTATTTTTTTTTATTTTTAAGATTTTATTGATTTATTTGACAGAAAGAAACACAGCTAGAGAGGGAACAACAAGCATGGGGGAGTGAGAGAGAGAGAAGCAGGTTCCCTGATGAGCAGGGAGCCCAATGCAGGGCTCAATCCCGGGCTCCAGTATCATGACCTGATTCAAAAGCAGACTCTTAACAAGTGAGCCACCCAGGGACCCCTTCAGTTATGGTTTATTACAGTGAAAGGATACAGGTTAAAATCAGCCAAAAGAAGAGGCATAGAGAGCAATGTCCAGGAGAATTCCAATTATCCTCTCTTTGTGGATTCATGAATGGCGCTAACTTTTGGCAATGTGTGACATTGGAGTATTGCCAACTAGGGAAGTTCACCTGAGTCTCATTGTCCAGAGTTTTTTCTGGGCTTTGGTCACACCTTTAGTGTCCAATTCTTCTGACGGTTAAGCTGATACTACTTTGTCCAAAGCCCCTGCCATATATCACATTGTTAAACCATCTAGTGTAGCCCAAGGTCCTCAGGTAAACAAAGACAGTGTTATCAGGCAGGACAGTCCAAGAGATTATTTCCTGAGAGATCATTTCCTGGGAGCTGAGGGCAAAGGCCAGACCTCCCTTTAGATTAGGCTACTTCTTTACCTTTATAAATTAATAAATCATTTACAAGTACTATATACAAGTATATAATGTACATTATGAAACATATAAAAATAGAATTTAGGGGCGCCTGGGTGGCTCAGTTGGTTAAGTGACTTCCTTCAGCTCAGGTCATGATCTCCGAGACCTGGGATCGAGCCCCACATCGGACTCCCTGCTCGGTGGGAAGCTTGCTTCTCCCTCTCTCACTCCCCCTTCTTGTGTTCCCTCTCTGGCTATGTTTCTCTCTGTCAAATAAATAAAATCTTAAAAAAAATAGAATTTATTAAAGGAATATATAAAAAAGTTAAATACCAAATCCAGAATAAGGAAACCTAGGTTCCATCTCTCTCTGCTATAAAAAAGTCTTTGTGTCTCAGTTATCTTATCAGTTGGGAACAATTAGCATGGAGCTCAATATCTGTCAGCTGTTATTATTATCCAATGTGTCTAAAAAAAGGAAATAGAGTTTGAAAGTGTGAAGGGATAGATCTTTTCTGGGAGTGGCTGGATTTGGAAAATTCAGTAAGGGTGGGGAAAAAATATAATACATTAAAAACCAACAACAATAAAGAAAAGTGCTTTGCTCTGAGGAAGTTCTTAAAGTTGTGCTAATATAATAACATATAAAGTGGTGCTGAAATAGTTAGCTTGAATGTCTGGTACTAAAAAGGAGTTAACTAATTTACCAAAAAGTTTTAAGGAAATTAAGCAAGAGAAAAAAAGCTAAAATGATGCAGTATGCTTACATGTTAAAAATATTGCATAGAGGGGATCCTGGAATGCTCAGTTGGTTAAGTGTCCAACTATTGAGTTTGGCTTGGGTCATGATCCCAAGGTGGTGAGACTGAGCCCCATCTGGGGATCTGCACTCAGTGAGGAGTCTGCTTGAGATTCTCTCTCCCTCTCCTTCTGTCCCTCCCTTGGTTCTCTCTCTCTGTCTCTGTCGCTCTCTGTAAATAAATAAACAAAATCTTTAAGAAATATATTACATAGGGGCGCCTGGGTGGCTCAGTTGGTTGAGCGACTGCCTTCGGCTCAGGTCATGATCTCCGAGACCTGGGATCGAGCCCCACATCGGGCTCCCTGCTTGGTGGGAAGCCTGCTTCTCCCTCTCTTGCTCCCCCTGCTTGTGTTCCCTCTCTCACTGTGCTTCTCTCTGTCAAATAAATAAATAAAATCTTAAAAAAAAAAAAGAAATATATTACATAGAAAAAAGATATAAATTAAGTACAATGAAACAATAAAGAACATGGAAGAAAAATGGCTTTATCAGTAATTAACTATATGGATTTCTCTGGGTCTCAGTTTTTCCATCTAGTTATGGAAATTGGAAAAAAGAATCTATAAAATTCCTTTATAGGAATTTTATAAATATATATAATTTATATATTTATATTAAATATATATTAAATATATTTATATATTTATATTATATTTATATATTTATATTAAAATATATATTAAATATATATTATATTTAAATATAAATTATAAAATTCATAGATGATACAAAATCATCTATGGCTACCACAAGATTTGATCCTCAATAAGGAGAATACATATAAAATACGTATTTGGTTAGTTGCTAAGAAACAAGATACACTCCTTTTTCTGCAGTTTTCTTTTCCTTAAGTGAAAACAAATAGCATCATCAATAAAATAATTGACATAAGATCTGTCAACCAAAGAAGAAACAATTGGGAAAATTAAGAACCAGAAAAAAATTACTCATTATCTCTGAATCTGGCTAATATCAGAGGGTGCTTATATTACTGGTGATGTCTTCAGAAATATTAGAACAATTACAAACAAAGCAAATTTACAGTGATGTTTGTTTTCTTTGTAAAAAACCAAACATTAGAAATAAGAATATAAAAGCATAGTCTACAAGTGGCTAGTGGAATAAGGAGTTCTGGAAATTCACGAAAAGATTTCAAGGTAATAGATTGCATGCAAAATACAGCTTATGAAATCAGTGGGAATGTTAAGTTGACCCAATTCTAAAGATGTAATCCTGGAACCAGAGGAGTCAGTGTTGGACCATATTGTAGCCTACAAACATTGTTGCAAAAGGAAGAAGACATTTTCCAAACCTCATAATATGGAAACCAAAGATCTTAGAAATGTGAGTAGAGCTAAAGAAATAGAAAAGATCCAATAAAAGTAATGAAACCCTGGAACATATGAAGAAAGAAAAACAAAATCAACTAAATTCATAGAGCTTGGAAAAGCAATAAGAAAAAAAGAAAGGAAGGAGACTCTAGGACTGTCAGCATATTAATGGCAATTAAGAAAAAAATATTGGTGATAACATAACAGAAAGGAAATTAAACTGAGCTTAGAAAGATTCAGTTTGATGACTGGTGAAATAGTTTACAATAAGTTTTGCTGAAACTAAAAAATATATCATGAATTAGCCAGTCCTCTCTGGGAATTCAAAGTTCTCTTAGTTTTTCTTTTATTTTGTCTATTTATTTCCCAGAGTAAAAAGTAAATATAAACTAAAAGTACTGAAAGAACTAGATCAAGTCTCAAAATATTATCTGGCCAATTACAAGATACCATCCCAAAATAGAACTGAGTTTACTGTAAGGTTATCTTTCAGAGAGTTCTGAAGACAGAGATTTTGTAGCCACCTTTGGAAAACAAGTCCAATATTAAATGACCTGTACTGTCAAACATCATCTTTGTCTCATCAGACTTGGTTTTTTTATATATTTAGATGACTTCATTTTCCCTGGATTTTTAAGTGGAGGAATCTACATATCCTTTTACATTTCTTGATGACTCGGTTTTCTGGGAGCACAAATCACAAATATAGAGCCCCAAAATGGACGATCACAAAGTGAATTCACCCTTGTAACGACAATTTGGGCCATGAAATAAGAGCCTAGTACTTCTCAGGACCTCCTGTTCTCCTTCCAGGCAGGACCCACCCTGCCTCCCCCAAAATAACCACAAACCTGATTTCAAGCACTTTGGTTTAGATATGCCTATTTTTGAAACTTACAAGAATGGCTAAACCATATGTTCTCTTCTTTAGTAGTTTTTTAAATCGAGATATTCTTCACACGACATAAAGTTCACCACTTTAAAGTGTTCACTTCAGTGATTTTTAAAAAAGTTTTTATTTATTTATTTGACAGAGAGATCACAAATAGGCAGAGAGGCAGGCAGAGAGAGGGGGGTAGCAGGCTCCCCGCAGAGCAGAGAGCCCGATATAGGACTTGATCCCAGGACCCTGAGATCAGGACCTGAGCCGAAGGCAGAGGCCTAACCCTCTGAGCCACCCAGGCATCCCTGCTTCAGTGATTTTTACTGTAGTCTCTGTTGTGCAATCACTACCACTGTCTAATTCCAGAATATTTCCATCTCCTACTTTGTTTGCCCCACAAACAACCTGTACCTACCAGCAGTTAGTTCCAATTATATGTTCTCTTTTGCTTTTGGCTCCTTTTCTTCAAAATTATGCTTGCAAGAGTCATATGCAGTGTTCAGTAGCCAATATTTTTTTTCAATAGAGCCTCGGGAGTAAAGTACATAAATTAATTATGGCTCTCTACCAAAACTAATGGTTTAGACCCTCCTTGCAGTAGTATCAACCAGGGAAAGTTAAAAAACATTGCTATGTAGGCTCCATTCCAGATAAATAGATTATAATCTGGGGGTACAGTAGGGGTAGGCTGTGGTTTTGGTAGTTTTAAAAATTGTCCAGATGATTCTGTTGTGTAGCCAGAACTAAAAACTACTACAAACAACTAATCAGTAAGAGACTTAGCCTGATGAGAAGGTGGCTCTAATTAAAAAGATAGTCTTTTGGACCCTCCAGCATACTGAATTAGATTCTTGAGACAGTGAAAATCTGCATTTGACAAGTGACCCATGTGCTTCTTTTTTTTTTTTTTTAAGATTTTATTTATTTATTTGACAGAGAGACCACAAGTAGGCAGAGAGAATGGAGGAAACATGCTCCCTGTGATGGGCCTTGATCCCAGGACCCTGAGATCATGACCTGAACCAAAGGCAGAGGCTTTAACCCACTAAGCCATCAAGGCGCCCTGATGACCCATGTGCTTCTTATAAGGCAATTTCAGAAATACCACAGGAAACCAACAATTATTTCTAAAAAAATAAATGACTACATCAACAGAGGTTTCTACTGCTTTTAAACAAGAAAACACGGATGCCAGTTTAAAATATTGTTAATACATTAAAAAGAAACTATTTTCATATGTGATTTAATTCAAGCAATGAGAGGAAGATTATATTACATCTGCCTCATTTATTTTAATTTGATATCAGTCCAAAGTGAAAACTTATTGGGAAGTAGCCTTTTCCACCTCCTGCTCTGAGGTAAACACAGGAAACAGGTCTACTTTTTAAGACATCAATCCAGTCTCAGTGTTGTCAACAGACTCTGAAATTGGCAATTTGCTTTTCATTCGTAGTGGACAACATACAAAGAATCTTCTTCATATCACCAGATAAACACATTGGGAAATTTTTAAAATGCAACTGCCAAGAAAAATGGCAAACAAAATGGAAAAGAAACAGAAAATTCAGGAAAGGAAAAGACACCCCAAAAACAGTCTGAAACAGACTTCATTATATATTGTAGTATGAAAGTAACAACTTGACATATTGATAATTAAGAACATTTTATTAGAAGTTAGAGTTAGCATTGTGCCCTTGGAATATACTTCTATCATCTGGTCCTGCTGTGGATAGTTTATGCATACCCAGGGCAAAGAGGGTACCTATAGACAGTACCCTTTACATCCTCAGCTCTTTTTTTTTTTTTGATAGAGAGAGAGCATGAGAGAGCACAAGCAGGAGGTGTGGCAGAGGAAGAGGGAGAAGCAGACTCCTTTATGAACAGGGAGTCTGATGTGGGGCTCAATCCCAGGACCCTGAGATCATGACCTGAGACAAAGGCAGACGCTTAACTGTCTGAGCCACCCAGGCACCCCATTCTCAGCTCTTAATAATTTATCATTCTCATCATTGAAAGATATCTTCTCTTATTAAAGTGTTCTCTTGATCTATTGCATGATTATCTATCATCTATCTATCTATCTATCTATCTATCTATCTATCTATCTATCTATGAATGACCTGGTCATTTTTCACCTTATCAACCGGTCACTAACAATAAACAAGGTTTTGTTATTTAGTACATTAATTCAATACATTAGATGGGACTTAGTTGTCTAAACATACTAACATTTCTAAAATAAAATTTTAATTTTAGGATAGTTTAGATGCACAGAAAAATTGTGAAAATAGTCCAGAGAATTTCTATATACTCCATATCTAGTCTCCCTTATTATAACACCTTTTGTTAGTATGGTACATTTATTATATAACTAGTGAGCCAGTATTTATACATAATTACTAACTGGAATCCAGAAATCCATACTTTGTTCTGATTTCCTGTCTTTACCAAATGTCCTTTTCCTGTTCCAGGATCCCAACCACAAAACCACATTACTTTTGTCAGGTCTCCTTACACTCCAGTGAGCTGGGACTGTTTTTCAGACTTTCCTTATTATTTTGTTTGTTTGTTTGTTTGTTGTTTCTTAAAATAATATTGACAGCTTTAAGCACTTCTGCTCAGATAAGTTTTAGAGTGTTATATACTAATAAACTTTTAAAGATAATTTGTTCTTAGATTCAATTAACAAATTAGAAAAATTGGACTTAATCTTAAAAGGAAAAAAATTCTTGTGGAGATGGCTCAAACAATTAGAATCAATTCAAATAGACCTGAACAATTGGTCTTATGCATATAAAGGTAAAACACAAGATAGACTACTTATGACTAATAGAATTATTGTCATTTATAAAAATTGGAACTTAACTTTACAAATTAATAAGAAATGAAATTATTTACATCCCTCTGGGTTCTAATCTTTGTTATTGTTTTTACTTACACAACCATAAAGTTCATTTTATCTTGAGTTCTGTTTTTTAGTCTTTCACTATTTATAAACTTGTTCACATGTTGAAGTAAAATGTATACTTGACTTTTTTTTTTAAAAGATTTTGTTTATTTATTTGACAGAGAGAAACACAGTTAGAGAGGGAACACAAGCAGGGGGAGTGAGAGAGGGAGAAGCAGGCCTCCTGCTGAGCAGGGAGCCCGATGTGGGACTCGATCCCGGGTCTCCGGGATCACCACTTGAGCCGAAGGCAGTCGCTTAACCAACTGAGCCACCCAGGCACCCACTTGACATTTTTAGAAGCAGTCAAATATGTCTCATTCTATTATACTAAAATATCATATTTGTCTAACAACCCCCATAGTTGAATATTTGGTTTGTTTTCACTTTTTATACTACTACTACTAACATCTTTGCACAAGAACAACTTAAAGTTGAACCAATTTGCATTTTCTCCAGTAATGCATATAATGCCAGCTTTTCTGCATAGTCATCAGCCCTGAGTTCTTTCATATATTCTCTACTCTAGTATTTAACACTGCTTTAAATTCACTTTGCTATACACTGTTATTACTGGAGCAAAGTTGTTCATTTTTCCATGTCTCCTTGTGAAAACTATTTCTTCTTCTTTTTAAAAAGATTTTATTGGTGGCGCCTGGGTGGCAGGTCATGATCCTGGAGATCCGGGATCGAGCCCCACATCGGGCTCCCTGCTCAGCAGGAAGCCTGCTTCTCCCTCTCTCACTCCCCCTGCTTGTGTTCCCTCTCTCGCTGTGTTTCTCGCTGTCAAATAAATAAAATTAAAAAAAAAAGATTTTATTTATTATTTATTTGTCAGAGAGAGAGACAGAGCAAAAGCAGGCGGAGAGGCAGGCAAAGAGAGAAGCAGGCTCCCTGCTGAGTAAGGTGCTTGATGCAGGGCTCCATCCCAGGACCCTGGAATCATGACCTGAGCTGAAGGCAGGTGCTTAACTGACTGTGCCACCCAGGCAACCCTGTTTCTTTTTTTTAAAAGAGAAATTTAAATGCCAACCTTATGGATGAAATTAGATGGAGAACATTTTATTTATTAATATCTTCTTAGGGAAAACTGCCCTTTTTGGAAAATGGGAATCTGTAGTCAAGGGCAAATATAAGAAGAACTCTTTTGCAACTAGGGATAAGTTTATTGATTAAGAAGGATGGGAGATAAGAGAGGAAAAGCAAGAAAGAAGGGTGTAATGAGGAAATAGTGAAAGGTCAGCACTCCACATTTTAACATCTGCCCTCTCTATAACTTACTCAGATCTTAAAGTACTTTTACAAACTTAAGTAGTACATAATATGAATGGGTAGATTAGTTGTAGACACTAAGATTGGAGAAGTAAAGGGTGGGAGGAGGAAAGAAAAAAGTAGTTTGCCACTAAATATAGAAGGCAGAGAGAAGCAAAAATGTATGTATGTGTGAAATTCTGTCTTTTTAATTTTTTAAGCAATGTCCACCTCCAATATAGGGCTTGAACCCACAACTTAAGATCAATAATCCTATGCTTCACCCACCGAGCCAATGTTTTTGATATCTGGGTTTAAGATTTGGGTCAGGTTTGACCTGAGTTTAGAGTACTCTGACTGCTGACTGGATTATATACATTAATACATTTAAAGAGCAAGCTTCTAATAGTGTGTCACATTTAGTTCTTCCTTTCATTTCGAAATATTTTTATTCTTGTAGTATGGAAGAATGTATCTACATTCAATGGTGTCCTCTCCTTTTTAATACCCACTGATTTATCTCCCACCCACAAAAGGGATACACATGTTATTCTGGTTTCTTTGGGTTTTATATTTTATATTCTGGTTTCTTGCAGATTTATAACTTATTTGCTTTTTTTGAACCCATTGTAATTTATGGATATGGCTGTGGTAACAATAGATCTAAGTTAATTCTTTTTCATATCATTAAAAAAGTTATGGGGCTCCTGAGTGGCTCTGTTGGTGAAGCGTCCGACTCTTGATTTCAGCCCAGGTCTTGATCTCAAGGTCGTGAGTTTAAGCCCCACATCAGGGCTCTGTGCTAGGCATGGAACCTACTAAAAAAAAAATTTAAGAATTATTTCATTTTCTATTGTATTATTTCTGGTTTGTCCTAAAATAGGTAATCATCAAGGTTAGAATCTGTAAGTGGCCAGTTTTTGAAACCCCAGTGTCACAAACACCATGCAGTAAAGCTTTTGTAATCAACTTTAAAGTCTGGCCTAATCATTATAATCTTTTAAGAATTTTTTCAGGGACTTTTAAAAGAACAATTTGACAGTTTTGCCCCCTTTCAAATGAGTTTCACTATCACTCAAAATCTGTGAGGGATTTAAATTGCTACCAAGAATCATAAAATTTAGAGCTTAGAAGTATATTAGGGATGACCTTATTAAACTTTGTGATTTAACGATGAGAAGATAAATGCCAGGAGAACTTGAATTACCTTCTCAAAGTCACAGCTAGTTAATAGCAGAGCTAGGACCATGACCCATGTCTCTGCTCAACTCAAGACATAAAAGAATAAAAAATGAACTGTCTTTTACTTTCACTATCCTTTTACTTTAAATCTCCGCACCTTTATTTTAATGCAAACCCACTAAAATAATCTTACTTTTATTTTTGTGGACTTTAAACCAGCAGA
Source organism: Spilogale gracilis (assembly GCA_004023965.1). Lineage (NCBI taxonomy): Eukaryota > Metazoa > Chordata > Mammalia > Carnivora > Mephitidae > Spilogale > Spilogale gracilis. The sequence continues at coordinate 63,600 of PITA01008282.1, read as the reverse complement.
TCAAAATTTTAATAGAGGATGAGAGTGGAAGTTTGCCACCTACAGGTCAAAAGAAAGAAGAAATCTTTTAGGGTTTTCCAGGGTGAAGCTCTGATAACCCTTACAAAGCACAAGCTTGTTTTAAAACACTTCTTTGGGAGAGTAGCTCTCAGATATAGCAGGGGACAACTTTTGTCAAGAGGATGCTGCCTTCATTCTCATCATTGTTAGTCGACACGTTTCTACAGTGTTCCTTTTCCAACAGTATATGGTGCTATGTCTGTAGAAAAGAAAGCTAGAACACTGAACAGTATGAATCCATAATTAGAAGGCCATGAAAATGTTTCTTAGCAACTGAGACCATCTTCCTCTTTTGGTTAGAATTTCCTCCTCACTGTTAAGAAATATCTAAGCAGGCAACAAAAATCCTATAATGATGCTGGGACAACTGGATAGCCATTTGGAAAAAGTTCTTTGAGAGTCTTATGTCTCCTACTAAAATAAATTGCAGATGGATTAACATTTAAATGTGAAAGATGAACAAGGCCATAAAATTACTAGAAGTCAGTATAGGTGATTTCACTCTAATCTTGGAGTAGGCAAGCCCTTTCTAAATGTAACACCAAAGGAAGAACATTGAAGGAAAATATAGATATTTTATAAACATTAAAAATATAAAGAAAAGCACTATCTTTCTTAAAGATTATTTAAGATAATATTGCATTTTCTCACAAATTAGTCAAACAAAATTTTAGTAATAATTTCCAGTGTTGACAGTGGCTGTGGAAAGGACATTTTAATTTTGCAGAGCCTTTTAAAAGAACAATTTGGAAAAAACATGTGAGAAATGCTAAAATGTCCATCTAACTGCTGACCCAATATCTGTCTCTAAGAATTTATCCAAAGGATATAATCATGAATAAGAGGTGAGATTCAGTAAGAATACATTTTTATAGTCTTGTTTATAATACTAGCCAGGCTGAATTAAACTAAATGACAGGGTATGAGTTAAATAAATTCTAGTAGGTTATTATACTGGGATAATATGATGTCATTACACTCATTTTACTGAACTCTATTTAACAATATTGGGGGAAATCTCTTATATTATTTGACAGAAGTAGGTTATACGGCAGTGTGTTTGACATGAGCCCACTTATTAGAAACACACACACACACACACATACACACACACACGTATTCAGAAAGGGCTTTAGAAAGCTGTATACCAAATATTAATAATGGTTAATATCCATATATTCAGAAAGGGCTTTAGAAAGCTGTATACCAAATACTAATAATGGTTGCTTTGGTGTGTAGGGGGAAAAGAGATTAAGTGTCTACTCTAAAAATGTTCTTGAAGAATAATGGAAAGAATTTAAAGATGAATGTACTTTAAACAAACAAACAAACTCCTAGGATGGCAGTATGAATAGGGAAAAGAAAAATGTGGTACATAAAGACCAAAAGAATGGGTTTGGCTATGAGGAGAGAAATAAAAGTACTTAGGAAGAATGGAGCTACCAGAACATATAATAAAATTGATTGGCAACACAGATCTGTGAAGTAAGAACTGGTACATCATGATCTAGAAGCCTAGAAGTAAGGCCATAAAGCAGCCCAGGTAAGTCAGCATGCTTTCTATGCATACAACATGGACTTTGTTATCCTGGGAGTCAATCTAAAACAGTCTAAAAGTATTCTAGTTTAAAGAAAGACCTAAGCTGTCTAAAAAGCTCCATAAAAACATATTGATAAAAGTCATAGGTGAAAGCTCGTTTAAAAATAACAAAGAAACTAGAGTTTTTAGAATGGCTCATTGAAAAGTATTTTAAAATGTTTGCGGGTATGTCAGTAATATATATATGTATTTTAAGTCTCAATATTTTTACATATAGAAGATAGAACTAGCCAAATTTCATTTGATTTTCACTCTTTATTATATTATTTTTTTAAACGTGTATTTATTTATTTAAGTCATCTCTACACTCAATGTAGGGCTCAAACTCACAACCATAAAATTAAAAGTCCTATGACTTTTTTTAAAGGTTTTACTTATTTATTTGAGAGAGAGAGAGAGAGAGAGAGAGCATGAGCAAAGGAGGAGTAGAGGCCAAGGGAGAAGCAAACTCCTTGCTGAGCAGAGCCCGATACAATGTTCCATCCGGGGACTCTGGGATTATAACCTGAGTCAAAGGCAGCTGCCTAAGCAACTGAGTCACCTAGGTGCCCCTGAGTCCCATGACTCTTGGTGACCCAGCCAGGAGCCCCTGATTTTCACCCTTTAAAGAATAATTTGTTCCTAGATTACTTTCTAATCTATCAAAATGGACTGATATTCTGTATATGCAGAATTTGTATAGTTGTATTTGTAATTTGTGCACCCATTAGCTTCTAGAGAAGTGATATTCAAACTTTTTTGATCATATGACTCAATACATGCATTTTTTAATCTATATAAACTAACATATGTAAATTACATAACCTAAAGTAAAAAGTTTAAATTACAAAGAAAAAGTGGTAGAAATTAATATATTCCTCTTGCACCACATTGTACCTTCCTGTCTGTGCATCAGCCCTTCTTTGGAGACCACTGGCTGCCATTAGGGTCTCTCAAGACCCACTGCCAAACTCTTACTTCTAAATAGCTGTGTATCTGGGCAAGAACCTTAGCCTCTGTGTCTCAGTTTATTTGTAAAATGAAGATAGTAATAGAGCCTGCTTCTCAAAACTGTTGTGAAGATTACATGAGCCTGTGTTAGGGTCTGCTTAGCTTCAAGGCCTCCCTATTCATCCTCTTACTCATTTTAACTTTCCGGCCATGTATTCTAAACAAACTAATGGCCTTCGTAAAAGACCGGGTCAGTACAGTGCAGCTAATGGTCCTGAGACAACAATATGAAGGACTTTCTGGACCCAAATATGTAGAGGCCTCTCACCTAAATGAGTAAGATTCCTCATTATGAATGAGTAAAGAGGGGAATATTAGGGCCTGCTTAGCTTCAAGGTCACCATAACAAGTTCTGAAACTCCCTGATGATTTAGGCCTCTACATATCTAAGACCCCCTGGTGATTCATGCCTTACAAGGCCATGTTTACCAAATGAGTCAAGGAACCATTTGCGCATCTTGCTTCAGTTCCTGGAATATGTGCCTATGTGTGTAAGGGGGTCAAATGTTATCTCACCCAACTTCTCTGTAACTTGTTTGTCCTTGCCTATAAAAGCTGTGCTGAAAGTATGCTCGGGGTCTCTGAGCGTGACTGGTAACGTTCGCACGGAGGCCTGGGTTTGAACCTGAAAATAAATGACCCTTGCTGCTTGGCTTTGACTCTGGACTCTGGTGGTCGTCTGTGGGGGTTCTCGGAATATGAGCACAACACCTGGAACGTGCTCCCCATCATGCTTGGCATGAAAAGTACTCTTTAATGGTAGATACGATCTATGATCGACACTTTGCAAGGAACAATGCTTCTTTAGATGATTGCTGAATTAAAGTTGATGGTATCTGGTATTTTAAGACTTTAAGTTGTTTCATATAAAATAATTCATGGAGATTTGTTATCTTCGCTTATTCTTCCTTATCTCTGTACTCTTTTCCTACATTGTTTCCTTAGTCTGGAGCTATGTGCATGGTTTTCCATATTTTTGCCAAGTTGCAACTGTGTATTTCCCCTGAATGTGTGGATTCAGTTTCTCCAGGGAAGGACAGCAATTACGTTTATTAAAAAGACCATCCCTGGGGTGCCTGGGTGGCTCGGTCTTTAAGTGTCTCCCCTCCACTCAAGTCATGATCCCAGAGTCCTGGGAATCCAACCCTGCATGGGCTCCCTGCTCTGCAGGAAGCCTGCTTCTCCCTCTCTCACTCCCCCTGCTTGTGTTCCCTCTCTGTGTTTCTGTCAAATAAATAAATAAAATATTTTTTAAAAGAACATTTCTTCATATTCAATTTAAGTCATAGCCATGATTATCAATTCTGGCTGCACATTATAATCACACAGGAAGTTTTAAAAAACCACATACCCAGACCCTAATTCCAGAGCTTCTGATTTGTCTAAAGGCTCCCAAGTGATACTAAAGCACAGCCAGCGATTGAGGACCACTGAGCAAGGGAAAAATAATTGCTTCAAGTCCGTGATACTCAGTCTTGGCTACGTATTCCAATCACTTGGGGATCTCTTAAAAATACCAATGCCTGGTGCCCTGATCTCAGACTAATTAAATATTGGTTGATGTGATCAGGACATTAGCCGTCGTAAAAGCTCCCCAGTTGATTCTTATTACGTGACAACATGATGATACATGCACACTTCGAGGGAGGCTGATTGAAGAGAGTTGTGGTCTAAAATCATCTGTTGCTTCCTCTTGAGTCTCCCTAACTTGGGCTTGGCTTTGCTCCATTAAGCCATCAGATCCATGTGGGAAACAGCAGTCCTACTACTCATACAAGTGGCCACCAGGGTCAGTAACTATTTAAAAAGGTAAAGTACTACATCAAATCTACTACTATTAATTTTTGTCATTATTATCTTCAACTGCCTTGGTTCTCTCCTCCAGCCATCTTGAGAAGTGAAATAAAGCTTGCCTAGTATTCTCCTTTCCTATTGCTCTTATCTCCAAAGTAGGTACACTGACCCTTTTTATCCACGGCATTATTTCTAGTCACTATTAGGAGAATAAGGGAGGAAGGGAAACAAAGGAGAACCACTAAAATTGTAAAGCTAGGAAAGGAATAGAAATCTCATGAAACTGCTTTATATTAAAGTTTAACATGCTTGACTTATTTCCCTAGATATTTGCATGCAGTTCCTTTGCATATGTTATCTTAATGCATATTTAATTTAAACCTCAAATTCACTTTAAGAATAACAGATAAACAAATTTCAGAGAGGTGAAGTGACTTGCCCAAGGTCACATAGGGGGCAAAGTCAGATTACAAAAAATTCTTCTAGTTTAAAGTCTAATGTTTATCTGACTATACTACAAGTACACCCAGGAAGCTGATGGATCCCTCCTTTTTATCATTCTTTTATGATGGAAGGGAGAACCTTTAGTTGGTCCATAGGAGACTGATCTGTTGCTTCCAGAACCTGGAGATAAGGTTAAAGTTCTGGGGGTTTTAACAAACATCACAAAGTGGGTGATTGTGGTTATTAGATAGCACCACAGGGGAGATGTCTCCCAAATCAGTAAGTTAACATTGGGAGGGGCCACAGGATGCTGCCACCAGAGAACAAGTCTGAAATACAGCTGAGTACAAAGAAATCAGTGTCTCATTAACTCAACATCTGAGTAGAGTATGACGACAGAAGTGAGCAAAAAGCTGACCTTCCTGGTTAGTGATGGGTGTCCAGCATTGTCCTGAATAGTGCTGCGCCAGAGATGTTGCTGGGCTTCAATTCCAGCCTCAACAAGCAAGGTTCCTAGCTTCCCAGAGACTTCCAGACACAGAAGACAATTCTTGGTTCAGTTCATAGGAGTATTCTGCTTTTTCTAATAGCTATATTACAAATACAAATATGAAGTTAGCATTTTGGTTGACACAATAATTCTCTGTGAATTTGGTTAGTACAAGTTAAGAGTTACTTCCTTGGATGATGATTACCTCCTGTTAACTTGACAAAAGTTTGTGGGCCTATAAGCTATGCTCATGGAAACTCTATCTTTTGGTGACTACAAGTTACTGGCACCCTGAGAGACCCTGGACTTCTCTGACCCATCACTGCTTTCCCCTCATGAAAGAGCCTTGTAGAGTCAAGCGATGTCATGAACTAGCAAGCAAAGGGCTGCACCTGAACTTAAATGAGTCATTAATGTCTTTGTAAGGTTCCAGAGGGCAACTCTAATGTTATACTGATCTGTGCTTTATACAGGAAAGTCACCCTTTGTAAATTTGGCCACTTAAGTCAGTATCTTAAAAAAAAAAAAAGATACAGTGCAATCTCTGTTATGAATATTTAGAAAGATTTATGAAAGATTCTGCTCCTGAGTTCCTGGGAAAGGCACTTGGTTCCTTCACCATGCTTTCTGTGGACTCTATGTGCTCCTGTGTTCCGTGTAATTTCATCCAATTGTTTTCCGAGTTGTGTCAGTTATCACTCCATAACCTATTGTTTGCCATCGAATTTCTGAGAACTTCATTTCTAATGTGTGCTATTATTTCAAAAATTTCAATCTAAATGATTTAACTCATTTAAAAATATTTTGATCTACACTATAGCTAGAGGTTTTTTCTTGGGGGTTCTCATGGTCTGTTCAAAATTCTTCAATCGATTTTAATCTCTTGTCTTTTTTTTTTTAAGATTTTATTTATTTATTTGACAGAGAGAAACAGAGCTAGAGAAGGAACACAAGCAGAGGGACTGAGAGAGGGAGAAGCAGGATTCCCACTGAGCAGGAATCCCAATGTGGGACTCCATCCCGGGTCTCCAGGATCATGACCTGAGCTGAAAGCAGTCGCTTAACCAACTGAGCCACCCAGGCGCCCCTAATCTCTTTTCTTATACTAAGTTCATTTGAGGTTAAATAGCATTTTTCCCCTTATGGCCAAATTACATGGATTTTTGTGGATCCTATCATATGAGGGGTTTCCTATGGAGATGTGGATGGACCAGGGTCAATTTGCCAGCTTTATGGCTCATGGCCTCTCTCCTGTTATAAATGAAGAACCAGAAACAGAGGCTTTTTGTATAACCCTTCTCTATTTGTCAAAGGTAAGACTGGTTGGGAAGATTTTCTGCCTTTAGCTCTGGGTTTCCTAGAAATCCACAGATCTTGCCTTCAAGGTTACCTTTCTTTACAGAGATTTTTTCATCTTGAGTCTGCTGGCCACTCAGCCTAATATACAATGACATTGTTTTATCATTCCCAATGTAAATTTTCCCTCTCCTTTATTCCAAATATTCCTGCTCTATTTTATTCTTTCCCACATTTTTTCCTCAGAGCGTGGCTCAGTCATTGTGGAAGGAATCATGTGCTGGATATTTCTGACATTCGTCAGAGCTTAGATCACTACAGGACCAATTAATGCTCTTCCATCTACACATACACATAAAAGTGGGGTTGTTTTTGCTTTTTGCTGTTGCTTTGCACTCACCCAGAATGTGATGACAGTAAGCTACTTCTCAAATCTGTTTACCTATATAACCATTCAGGTGGAGTCCTTTCAACAATTTTGGGGACTATAGTTCACAACAACCTGTCAGTAACCCCTTCACTCTTGCTGATGTCCACTTCCTTTTTGCCTCTGCATCTGTCCAGTGTCTTATGCAGGCAGGTATACCTGCCTATATTCTGAGTATGTAGGGATTCCACTGCTGGAATTTCTTTCTTTTTTTTAAAAATATTTTTAAAAATATTTTATTTATTTGACAGAGAGAAACACAGCCAGAGAGGGGACACAAGCAGGGGGAGTGAGAGAGGGAGAAGCAGGCTTCCCGCGGAGCAGGGAGCCTGATGTGGGACTCGATCCCCGGTCTCCAGGATCATGACCTGAGCCGAAGGCAGTCGCTTAACCAACTGAGCCACCCAGGTGCCCCACTGCTGGAATTTCTTAAAGATTATTTTTTGAAGAGCCAGTTAAACCCTGGTCCAGGAAGGGTTATTTATCTTTGGCAAGACTGGCTATAATGTGGATGTAGGATAACTGCAAACTTCTCTGTAGTTTATATTAAGAAGCAAATTGTGGGCGCCTGGGTGGCTCAGTGGGTTAAAGCCTCTGCCTTCGGCTCGGGTTATGATCTCAGGGTCCTGGGATCGAGGCCCACATCGGGCTCTCTGCTCAGCAGGGAGCCTGCTTCCTCCTCTCTCTGCCTGCCTCTCTGCCTACTTGTGATCTCTCTCTCTGTCAAATAAATAAATAAAATCTTAAAAAAGAAAACTTAAAAAAAAAGAAGCAAATTGGTCTCAAAGATGTCAACACTTCTTGGTCTTTTGAGAAATGCCTACCTGCTTATGCATAGGGTTTCTTGGAAAAATCCACTTACTTACATGAATCAAGTTTATGTGAGGGACTGCCCTCTGCAAGGACAGAATAGTTCCTTAAGTAATTAAAACTTAAAGGTATTCCTTGTAAGAATTAGAAAAATAGCTCATAAACCACATAACAGTACTAAGTTTTTTACAATCTGGAAATAAAATGAGCTTACAAACTCTGTATTAAAATGAGACTTCTGGTGTCAAAGAAGGTATTTATAACAAGACTTTACGAAATATTTAATAGTACTAATAATGCATGCATATACCAACTTCACAAAAAATCAATTATATAAAGTGATTCGAGCATCTACATTAATATTTGTGGTGCTCATAATCTTCATAATATTTTAACAAAAACTAAGTGTTAATAGTACACAGGAGAGTAAAAGTATCAATACCTACACAAGTCAAATAATACACTTTATTTTAAAGAACAGTTCAAGTCTTAATGTCGTTCTTCTATTTTTGAACAAAGACGGTATATATAACTGGAATGATTATCTGTGCAAGGCATTCTTTCATGTGACCACATTTAAGACAACCACTAAACCAAAAGTTATATTCTTTTACCTGAGTGGAGGATAACCAAGTTATATTTTCTAATACATTTAAATTATCCCTATAAATAAACTACACCTTCTTTTGTTTTGTTGTTGTTACTTATAGAAAAAGCCTCCTTTCACAGTGAATACTTGGAAATATACTTTGGAGCCAGATAAAATCTTATTGTAAACTCCAGCTCTTCTACTTACTAGCTTTAAGACTTGGGGTAAGCTGCTTCTTCTTCTTCTTCTTCTTCTTCTTCTTCTTCTTCTTCTTCTTCTTCTTTTTTTAAAGATTTCATTTATTTACTTGACAGAGACAGATCACAGTTAGGTAGAGAGGCAGGCAGAGAGAGAGGAGGAAGCAGGCTCCCTGCCGAGCAGAGAGCCAGATGCGGGCCTGGATTCCAGAACCCTGAGATCATGACCTGAGCTGAAGGCAGAGGCTTTAACCCACTGAGCCATCCAGGCGCCCAGGATAAGCTTCTTAACCTTACTAAACTCATTTCCTCATATGCAGGAAACAAACATTTCAAAGATAGAGATAATATATGGATTACAGACTGAATTGGGTGCCCCCCTCAATTGTTAAAGTCCTAATCCCCAATACCTCAGAATGTGACTGTACAGGAGACAGACTCTTTAAAGAGGTAATTAAGTTAAATGAGGTCATTAGGGAAGGCCCTCATCCATTGTGACTTAGTGTCTTGACAAGAAATTAGGACACAGATAGATACAGAGGGAAGACATTGTGAGACATAAGGAGAAGACATCTATTTACAAGTGAACTGGAAAGAGACCTCAGAAGAAACCAACTCTGACAACACTTGATCTCAGAGTCTAGGCCCCAGAATTATAAAAAAATAAATTTCTGTTGTGTAAGCCCCCTAATATGCGGTATTTTGTTATGGCAACCCTAAAAAGTTAATACAATATGTAAAGAATTTAGACTAGTGCTTGGAACACAGTAGGTAATCGATAACTTAATTACTACTGTTACTCCCTCAGAGCTTTTCTAATTTTCAACTCCACACATAATTCACTTCTTAAGATGTTCATTTAATGGCTAAGTGGCAAAAGAGCAACACTTTGTTGGGATACACAGAATGCTATGGACTCTCAGCATCCCCGCATGTTCTTGCTGAGTTTGAGTTCTCTATTTCTAGGCCATTTCTCAGGGATGTGCTTCCAACAAGTAACCTTGAATAATGATCTAATATCTCCCTCCAGACCAAGAACAGGCTTACTTCTGCTTACTGTAGAAGTTGTGATTTGCCCAGTTATGCATTCCTCTCCTCTTACACAACCTATTGTGCATGTATTCATCATGGACTCTTTGCGTCACCTCTCATGGGACTTGAAAGGACAGAGGACCAACATAAACCAACATGAAGCTCTGGCTACTATAAAGTCACTTGTTTTTGATCCAGGATTGTTTGCTGCCTGTATCCTATTAAAGATGAACTGTTAGTTTGTAAAGAGGGCGAAAATCTCAGACCCTGCACCGTTCTTTACTGCTTTGGCTAAGAAAGCCATGGTTTCTGAAAAAGATGAGGGCTCCACTGCCCTGGGTTAAGAGATATAAGACTCCCTGGGATCCAACAGTAAATGTTTTCACTTAAGTAGTGGGAAAGGGGAAGGGGAATGAGTCTCGCACTGTCCTATCTGTTAATTTATGTTTGGAGGCTAAGCAATGAAGGATTAAAACAAGCCACCCAAATGGCGTATTGGTTGTTGCTCACTCACCTCTGGGTGGGAAGGACAATATTAATATGGTAACAAGGCAGCATGCCCTAGGGCTCTAGCCAAGAAGTTTGGCTATTGCTGCTACGTCAAGGAGTCCTCAAAGATGAAACAAATGCTACCAGCAAGGAGGAAATAAAACTTCAAAAAGACCAAAACTGCAAGTTTGTTGAGCACAAGCTGGGCAGCTGATCAAAATCAAAAGTATATACAAAGTATTCCTTACTGGTGTGGAGCCATTCTCTCCCTCTACAGTTTTTGATAACTCCTTCATCCTCTACCCTGACCTCTTACCCCTTGCTCCTTCTTGAGCTTCCACCTAGGGAGATAATATAATCTCTTGGCAATTGTTAAACTCCTAATGTGCCAACGTTAAACTTCTCAGTCCATACTCTTATACGGGGGATGAGGTGACAAGAGTGAACCGATAGGATCAGAACAAATTGTTCTGAAAATACATAACTGGTGTTGAGGTATTATATACTTATATTATAAATGCTCATAAAATGCCACAGATTTTCCCATTCAGGGTATTGTGCATATAGAGAAATCAGACAAACTTCCTGCCATCTACTACCATGCCCTAACCCACCCTAACCTATTGGTGGGTTGGGATTTAGTGTGAGTGCCTCTATGCTTGGAAATCTCAAATGTTCACTATATAGATGATGTTCTGATGGTAAAGTTAGACGCTTGTTTCAATGGTTTTGACTGTGGCCATTATCAACCTCTACCAGTAGAAGTGGCTGCTAAACCCAAACAGAATTCAGAATTCTGTTTGCCAAGCAGTTTCTCAGCATTGTTTGGACAGAGTCATGGCACTTAATCCCTCTGGGAGTCAAACAAATGTTTTCTCCTTATTAAGACTTACTCAGTATTGGAGGCAGTTCATAATGCCATTGATGGCAGCTGCAAGATGTGAAAATGTACAAACACAGACCAGGACAATCTTGTTACAATCTGACTGATCTTATGAGGAGCCTTGGATTTTGCCATATACAGCAACTGAGGCCACAACTACTGGGTGACCCTACCTATGTGACTTAATCAAATCTATATAATGGTGATTCAAATCAGGTTTCACAACAAATCATGAAGTTGAGTGACCGTGCCCTGTTGGGGTTATAAGCTTGCACGTGAGAAAAACAGGCCATAGTGAGCCCCTTGATTAGGAAGGGGGGATTTTTTTTGGCCCACCTATTGCCTCCTGTCATTTTGTCATTAGCACCGAAGATCAGCAACTCAGTCAAAGCCCCCTTGTGTGGGTCATAATGTATGATACACTGGTCTTACAATACATTCAGGCTAACAGAAAGACCTTCCTTCCCTTGGAATTTAAAATTGACTAAAGTCAAGACCCTAGGGGACATGACTGAGGTCAATACTGCAGACTGGTTTCATCTTGCTGCTCAGAGTCTATTGACAGCACCCTTAATTAACTGCTATATATGAAACCTACTGAATAGATGTGGTATTGACTAAACAACCGGTTTATCAGATTAATCATACAAACAAGAGTGCCATTCCTACATGAAAATTCAAGTTTGGCCAAGAACATGTCATGTTAAAAAGTGAGTAGTTGGAAGAAGCTATCCATTATGGGCTCTGAATGACACTGCACACTTTCTGGGTACATCACAAATTCAAGGACCTGACCTGTCTTTACCCAGTCCACGTCTCAGGGTTGTGTTTTCATTGAGCAATGCTGGGGCATGGGTAACAACTTCCCTTGGGCAAAAAACAGGATTGTTTCTAGTCACTATAAAAGCGGTCAATATCCCAAGCTCAGTGTTCCTTCTCTGTAACACAACCCACTGTGTGCCGGCTTCCATCACTGGCCTTTTATGTTGTTCTTATGGGGCTCAGAGACCCGATACAAACCAACAGGAAGTTCTGGCTCCCGCTTTCACATTGTGAATATCAAAGTGCTCTGTCTCTGATCCAAGTGTCTCATGTATCCTGTAGCATACCATGAAATAGTAACAGGTTAACCTATTAGCTTGTAAGGTGAGTGAAATCTCAGACCCTGCAGTTATCCATGATTTTCTTCTTGGTAATGGCTGGCATTTCAAGTACTATGACTTGGCTACTAGGAAATTTATTATTAGCATGATACAGTACAAAATTTTATTTTCCAAAGACTTAGCCAATCACACTACAAAAATAAAAAGCCCTCTGATTCCTGTGAATTTAACTGTGTGTGTCCAAGTCCAGTAATAATTTCACTGTCTGTTTGAAGTATTAATAGTACTAAATCCAAAGCTCGGCGCCATGCCTCAATCTTTGGTATAACAACGTCATAAATGCTTGGAATCTTTTCCAGTTTATTTGAAACGCCTGAATTAAAAATTCCACTATTTAGTTTACTATATTCATTCAAGATGTAAGATGAAGGAGAGCCAGAGTCTGCAGCATTTTGTAGATGCTGCTGAATGAATGTGCTGGATTCAAATTCTGATGAACAGCTGGCTGTGTTAAATATGAGAGTTGAAAGGTATTTGTGCCATCCATTTGCCAGGCATCGAAGCACAGTTGATCTGTATAGTGCCAGAGATGGGGCCAGCCAAGAGGAGGTATTATGAAGCCATCCTGAACAGATGTGGTTTCTTTTACTCTGTGATTGCTCTGCAAGAATCTGAAGATGGCTAAGACACAAAAATTCAACTGCACCACCTCCAAGGAAGACCTTTTGTTCTTTTAGAGCTTCATATAGACGATAGGCACAAGTCCAGAACCTATCTTCTTTGGTTTGCATCTGTGCAGCGACTCGGCTAGTGAGCACTACTGTAACCAAATTAATTCCTTCTGTTTTTATCATGATTGTGATCATGTTCATCCGATCTATGACATCCGAAGGAATACTTCTCCACAAGGTCACAGAGACCCCATTGCCCACACACTTTTCATTCACTTGTGTGATGTAGGTCACCTGTACTGCTCCTGAAGCTTCCGCAAAAGCCTGCATCACACTGCAATTCACTGACCCAAGTACCAACCGCTTATTGTGTATGCACTTTTCAATTAAGTGTTCACACACATTTCCTTGTACCAGGACAAGGTTCACATTGAACTTTATTAATACCTGTAAGACATAATTTGTCCACAATTCTTCTGTGCTGTCCTGTTGAACCTCCATGCTTTCCAGTAGTGTGTTAATATTTGCAGCCTTGTTAAATCCCAGGTGGCGATAATTCTCTGTGAGGTCACCCTCAATGAGAATAATCCGGACAGGCTGATTCTGTAATTCCTTGATCAGAGTAGTATTAGATATTGATACAACAGTGATAAATCCAGAGCAGACACAAGAAAAAGTTTCAGGTACACCTGCTAAGCAGCAAGTGAAGATTCTTGAAATGTCAAACCTAAATGGCATCATACGGTTCTCTTGCTGTGTACTTGCATTCTGATATTGCAGTCGTACTGCTTCATCTACTAACTTCATGCTGCTGTGATCTCCGTGACTCAAACCCATCTCCAACTCTGTCAAATCATTACATCTGTAAGTACTGGGAGTAGCTGCCCTATGTTGCTCTAGAAATCCATCTGGTTTGTTGATCGACTGATCATTATCTGTCCTATTAAAATGCCTACTGTGGATTAGTATTGACTTTCTATAACGGCTGCCTGTGAGCAGACTGTTTTGCAGAGTTTGAGGACTTTGTAACATGTTTTTATCTGCTTCGACTTCAGCTCGAGGTCTAAAGAGTTTAGGTGATTTAGCAGGTATCCCAGAAAGATTGTAACTGGTCAGTGATGGAGAGGCAACATCTTTGAGATCATGCTCTTTCTGTAAACCAGTATCTGAAGGGATTTGTAGAAAAGGGCACAAACTGACACTAAATGTTTCAAGTCCAGAAAATGTCTTTGTGCTGTCTATATGGTCAAATACATTGTAGATCTGTACTTGAAGGGAAACTGCCTCCTCAATGCAAGAGTTCAAGCCTTCTGACATTGCAGACACTATTAATGAAATGGGGACACCTAAATGGAGACATTCTTCAGCAGCACTGCTCCATGCACCAACTAGAAACAAAAGAGTACTGGTTCCAGTTTTATATGTATTATGCTGTGCTTGAATGGCTTCATTGAGAAGCTGGCCCACTGAGTTGGTTAAATCCAAACTTTCAAGGAGCCTTACTGTTGAACTGATTAACACACTTTCGTGACACTCTGCATCTATAATAAATTTCGATGATTTTAATGGGCCTAGGAAAGTTCTTCCTGCTTCTGCAAATGATGAAAGTTGTTGAAGTCCCACGTGCCTTCTTTTATTTATGACCCTGCAAGCCATCACCATGAATCATCATCTGCAAATAAAATAAAAACTTGGAAATTTATTCAGTGTAATTCATGGTTATAATTACTTATAAAAGAAAAACTAGATATAGTCCCTGCCTTTGAGGAGTTTCTGGTATATATAGTTTCCACTAAATACGGTCAGTGAAGTGATAACAGTACTACAATGATATTTCAATAAAGGTATGGGCATGTGGAGAAGGAACACTTCATCCAGTAGGGGAAGTGGATCATGCAGGCAATGCCTGAAATGAATCTTGAAGAATTTCAAAGACAAAAAGAATATCTCTGGTAACTTTACTTGGCATTGAATTGACACACTCTGATTTTTGTTCTGACATGCATCAGCACCAATATTTTCCACAAAGAGCTGTTTTATTATTGGGTTCCCTAACACCTTTACTTGCCAGCTTAATGTTTCTTTAACTTTCTAAATGTGTAACAGAGCACAATCACACTATTTCACTGGGTTTTGACATCAAAAGCATCCTTCTTTTCCTAATATCATGTCTAGTCTTGTTTAAGGCATTTGGTTTAGAATACCAGGACATGAAATACTTTCCACGAGTTGAATTTTTAAAAATATTAATTTTCTGACATGTATGATTAGCTTTTTTTCATTATCAAAATAAACAGTTTGTGTATCTCCAGTCTATTCCCAATATAGCAGTCTAATATTCCATTACTTAAAAACCTTCAACTTGGAACATCAAGGTCTTTACTCCTTTGTCTCACACAGAAGCCTTAGAAAAAGCTCAGATCCTTTCACTCCTCTGCTCAAAATCTTGCGAAGTCTTCCCATTTCACTAGGAATGAAAATCAAGTTCTTATGAAAGCCCTAATAATCTACATTCCTCCCTTTTACCCTTCTGTGTTTCCCACTATGCCATCCCTCAAACAGTCTGAAAGCCATGCTCCCTAACTTAAAGTTTCTGTTCTAGTTATTCCTCTTTCTGGGATGTTCATCTCTGAGAAATCTATTGCCTCACTACCTCTAAACATTTACTCAAATTTACCCTTTTCAATGAGGCCTACCCTGGAGCACCCTATTCAACATCACAAACTCCACTTTTTCCTGTACACTTGGATTCCCTTTAACTGCTCTACTTCCTTCTTTCCATAACACTTACCACCTTATAAAGTAGTACACAATTTACATATCTATTTATTAGTTATTGACCATCTCCCTCTGTTGAAATGTAATTCCCAGGAGGACAATTTTAGTCACTGAGGTATCCCACCTACCAAGAATATTGTCTGACATACTGCTAACAATAAATATTTGGTGAGCAAATGAATGAATGGTTTTCACCATATTTGCTACCTTAAGTACAAAACTGACAAGATTAAACAGCTGCCACTGTCAGTATTAATCCACCAAAATTTAAGTTTCAATCACCTTCAGAGTTGACATGATTCCTATTTGGCACTACCTTAGTTGAGACCCTTTAATTGCTTCCAAAACGGTTCCTCCCTCCTATGGTTGTCAGAATTATCTTTGCAAAGCCCAAACCTAATCAAAGTACTCCATTGCCTAAAAACATCTATTCATCTTAGAAAATAAAATCTTTACTCCTTAGTTTGACATAGGTGTCCCATAATTGGACCTCAATTTAATTTATGACTCATTTTCCACCTTTCCTTACAAACCCTATGATCTTGCCACACTAGAACATACATATTCATTTTTACATATGCTATATTCACATTTGAATATCCTACCTTTTCTTCACCTTGGCAAATGCTATGTATCTTTCTGACACATTTTTTAAAATTTCTATTTATTTATTTGAGAGAGAAAGAGTGAGAGAGAGAGCACAAGTAGAGGGAAGAGCAGAGGAGAGGGAGAAGGAGACTCCTGCTGAGCTGGAAACATGATGCAAGCCTCCACATTTTTCAACCTTCTCCAATGCCCCAGGAAGAAGTAGTGCCTCCTTCGTGTGCTCATGCACTTTCTACACACATCTACTAAAGCACTTATCACCCTGAATTTAAAACTCTGTATTTTTTTAATTAACAGAACATATTTATTTGCTTCAGGGGTACAGGTCTGTGAATCATCAGTCCTACACAATTCACAGCACTCACCACAGTACATACCCTCCCCAACGTCCATCACCCAGCCACCCTATCCTTCCAGCCCCCCCCCCCACACTCTCAGCAACACTGTTTGTTTCCTGAGATTAACAGTCT
>PITA01008282.1:0-46771 GCA_004023965.1 Spilogale gracilis | reverse complement strand
TCTAGTAGTATGATTGCTGGGTAGCTCTATTTTCAACTTTTTGAGGTACCTCCATACTGTTTTTTGAGAATGGCTGCACCAGCTTGTACTCCCACCAACAGTGTTGGAGGGTTCCCTTCCTCTACATGCTCGCCAACACCTGTTGTTTCCTGACTGGTTAATTTTAGCCATTCTGACTGGTGTGAGGTGTTATCTCACTGTGGTTTTGATTTGTATTTCCCTGATGCCAAGTGATTAAAGCTTTATATTTATGTCTGTGTCTTTCTCTCCCACTAATCTGTTCTTTATTTCTGGGTTCTTTATTTTATTCATCTTTATACTCTACACTCAGTTCCTTTCAAACTCACCCAGTAGTTAGCACAATATAGGATATGTGGAAAGCATTAAGTAAATTTAGTAGAATTAAGAGTGCTAATGGATTTAATATTTTTCTAGACTAATTATTATTATTATTACTACTACTGCTTTACAATACAACTGGATTAGTAACAGTTATTCTTCAAGACTAAGTGCTTCCTAGACCCAAGACCTAGAAATTGCAATCTGAGCCTATAATAAAAAAAATAACTTTTACTAGAAGTTAATCTCCCAAATATAAGAGCCTAAATCATAAAGTGATGTAAAAGCAGGTTAACATATTACTCACGCTTTCAATTGCCATACGATCAAAACTGATTAAGGTTAGACTTTAGTTCCATGTATTTGGTCACTATTCATTTCTGGGTTTCAGGAATCCCCTTGAAATTAGTAGTAAAGATAAAGTAAATGTCCTTGAAACTTATCAAGAGCAAATTTCTCGGTGTGATTAATGGCCTGAAAAATCAAAATACAATTAACCCCTAAACACTAGGGGTTAGGGACCCCGACCACTGCACAACTGAAAATCCAAATATAACTCTTGACTCCCCCAAAACTTAGCTACACTTTACTACTAATAGCCTATTGTTGGTAACAAAAAGTCAATTGACACATATTTTATATGTTACATGTATTATACGTTGTATTCTTACAATAATATCTTAAAAATTTTTTTTTCAGTATCTCTAGGCTACAAGTTTCAACAGGGAGTTTTTTTCAAATTGTGGCAAATCTTAAAAAAAAAAAATCCATGTATAAGTAGACCCACACAGTCCAAATCCTTGTTGTTTAAGGCTTTACTGTATTATAATTAAGTGAATGAACATTCTACTTAATTCACAAAGTATCTTGGACTTGAATAATTTTAATTTCCACTGGGATTTTATACAGAAAAATCATTTCTAATATTAGAATACCCTTATCTATTTTCCAGAATCCTGATGTGTCATTTATCTATGATTACAAAGCTTGGGGGTCTGGGATATAATGTGAACCAGACAGGACCATGATTTTGGGAAATGTGCCATGCTTCTACATACTACAGGATGAACAGTGATTCAAGAATGTGCTTTGCATATTTTTTCTTGCCTAGCCTTCAAGGAGATAAGCGGGATAAAGGGGAAAAAACACTAGGCAAAAGTTAATGTTCCTCATGAATCCACTGCTGGAGAATACAGTATCATTTTTGGAAAACAAAGTACTTACTCTGCAGAAGGTACCGCAAGAGGCATAAAAACAGTACTGATGTGTAAGAAATTAGGGTTAGAAGTTTTAAAGAAATATCACCTCTTCATGTCTACCAGTAAGTGAGAGGTCCACCTCATCATTCTCTCCCACCCTTCAACTGGTCCTTGACCAGATTCACGACTGGGCAAACCAACAAGTCTGCCCCTCTAGACAAGAATTTGCTTTGATTTACAGTAGTTATGGGCTTCTAAATCTCAGCAGTTACTGAATCAACTGGATTATCAGGCTACCTCCGTCTGACTCAT
Source organism: Spilogale gracilis (assembly GCA_004023965.1). Taxonomy (NCBI): domain Eukaryota; kingdom Metazoa; phylum Chordata; class Mammalia; order Carnivora; family Mephitidae; genus Spilogale; species Spilogale gracilis. The sequence continues at coordinate 44,921 of PITA01008282.1, read as the reverse complement.
GACTGTGGATCTATGCTGGATACGGCTGGAAAGCCGGCAAATCTTGGGATTCAACCACACACAGGAATAGCTGAGGGTAAAAGTGTGTGTGTGGGGTGTAGGTGTCTGATCGTGATTATATTTGGCGCCAAAGTCCTATAAGGGAAACAAATATTACAACATTGTTTAAAAACTCTTTTGAATGCAGTGAGGCTTGGTGCGTCCCAACACCCATCCTGACCCCATACCCACATCCTTCCAGCCATTCGGCTACCGCGCCAGAACCCCTCCGAACCACGTAAGACAATGCTAAAGGTCAAGCCCCAGGCACTGTGGAGACAGAGGAATATCTAGCGGCCCACGAAAGGTTAGTCCCCTTCACGTCTGTTAATCCCAGCTGTTTGGTAAACCTGAACTGGCCCAATGTACCCGGCCCGCCAGGCCCTGGATTCTCATTCTTTCCCGGAGTACGAAGAGGTAAAAAAAATCAAATAAAGGCTCTCCCCGTCTGCAGTAAAGACTTAGCAGTCGGTGGAGGTATCTCGTTACTAACCTCGCTCTCTTCTCCACCTTCACGCGAGGTTTCAGATCCCAGCTTCCCACCTCAGACGAAGTGCTGCCGGGCACTGGGACATCAAAGCAACGGACGAAAAGCCCCCCACATTTTGCGCATGTGCAAAGCGCAGCAAGAGGGCCAGCTGGATAGGGTTGGTCGCTAAGATACCAGAGGGAAGGTTCTGCGGAAAGGCTGGCTGGGAAAGGCAGAGCGTTACTCTATTGGTAGAGAGGAGAGAGAGAGGGCTGGCTTCCAGGGCCTTCTTTCTGACCATTGGGTAGAATAACTGTCAATCAGCAGGCAAGCCTGGGTGGGCTGGGCTACTTGAGAGGGTAGAGAGAGCGGCCTTAGCAACGGTTTGGGAACTGTGTGGACTGCGGTTGGGCTGCGCGGCTGACCGCCGAGACCGGGAGGTCCCGCCAGTTGGTGACATGGTGAGTGCCACGCCGTAACCCCTTTCTGGGCCGGGGCTAGGGCTGAAGGTTCAACCCGGAGCAAGGAAGGAAAGAATGTTTTTGAAACGTGTTATTCACCTCGCGATCCCCGAATGTCATTTAGTAACCCCGCCTCTGGTGGCCAACTAGAAGTACGTTGCCCGTGGCTCTGGGGACGCAGAGGCCTCCACTTGATTCGTCGTTCGTTGTCCCCACCAACGGCTGATAAACCAGCATTCTGCGAGAGGTTCCATGACGGAAACCGAAACCACTGGTTAGCCAGAAAGGTACTGGATATAGAGACTAAGGGACTGAGGAACTGTTGGAGGGTCTGGGCCTCTAGGAAAGAGGTCCTGGACTCTGAAAAGGCGGCCAGCGTAGCTCGGCACTCCGCCACGGCTGGGAAGGTTCTGAAGGCTGGAACTACGCATCTGTGTATCTGCGGTCCAGGGACCAAGAATCCGCCGCTGCCGCCACGTGAAGCCGCGGGGCGGGGGGGGGGGGGGGGCGCACAGGAACGTGATGTCCAGTTGCCATCTCTGCCACCACTGCTTCTTCACCCGAAGCTGGAGACAAGATAGTGAAGTAAGGCTGCAGAAGAACCCCAGAAGTAACTCTGTGACCTTGCTTGTCATCGGAAAATGGCATATAGCAGGAAGATGACCTCCACCTTACCTGGATACTGATAATCGGCCCAACATTTATTCTTACTCTGATCCCTGGAGTAGTTTTTCACCTGGAAAACGTAGTTTTTTTTTTCATTCCTCAGCTTCTGCAACATAGAAAAGTATGCTAAAAGGTGGGAAAGGGTATTATGTTTCAATCAAGCATATCCCACGAAATAAATTTTATTATGAGACATATAGGCCTAGATGAAAGATATGCCTTACACATTACTTTTTAGATATACCAAGTAAGGGCAGTCATATTCAGACATAACATCTACTATTGAAGCATGCAGGCCTTTGCCTCTTCTCTCTCTCAAAAAAGCACTACTTTGAAGGAAAAACTTAAGTGGTAAAAAGAACCAGGCTTTCCACCAAGATATTAATAACTAAAAGCATAAATGTTAGCAAAGGGAAAGGGGGGAAATTGCTGATGGTCATTATGTAGTAGGAATAGGGTTCTTGCATAGGCTTACTTATATTTACCATTGATTATTCTGGTCTGATAAGTTTTCCAGTTATATAGTTTTTCATGCACATGTGTATTTATTACAGGCATCCAACTGCTGCACAGGTTCAGACCAGTGGAAGAAAAGAGCAGCAAAACTTGAACTGAATGAAACCCAAAAGCAAGAAATTAAAGAGGCCTTTGATTTATTTGATGTTGATGGGTCTGGAACCATAGATGTGAAAGAATTGAAGGTTTTGAAATTACTTCTAATTCTAAAACATTTTAAAAACCATTTATTTGTGGCAATCTTTCAGTCTTTAACAGCAGCTGTCTAAAAGCTTGAGATGAATTCTCTTCAGTGTGGACACCTACAGCTTCAGTATACATACCTGCCTCATACTAACAATATAGTATCTTGTTAGGGATTTTATTCTTGTTTTATGAATGACTACAACAAAGCCCAGGATGTGACAGTGACTTATCCTATGGCAGAGTAGGATTGCAACCTAGGCCTGGTGACCTGACCTTCTAGGTTTATGCCTAGTCCATAGACTAGAGAAAATCTAGTCATTAATAGGTAATTTACAAGCGAGGAATGGGAGTGTGGCATATTATAATTTATTTGCTTCTTATTTCAGATTGCAATGCAAGCCTTAGGATTTGAACCAAAGAAAGAAGAAATTAAAAAAATGATAGCTGAAATCGACAGTGAAGGAATTGGCACCATTACTTTTGAAGATTTTTTGGCCATAATGAGTGTAAAAATGGTATGGTAGTGATTTTGTTTTTCAAAGAAATGTAAGCAGTAGTCTTCTACATTTTTCCGAACAATCAGAGGTTTCATAGAGGAAGAATTTGAACTAGGTCTTTAAAGATGGGTAGGATTTAGATAGATAGGAATAGGAAACTTAAAGATGTTTTCAGGGTAGTAATGAAGACTGTCGAGTGTGGAGATGATTGTTAGGAAATAGTTGGGATACATGGTTGGATAGAGAGAATGGGGTCAGCATTTTGAAGGCTTGAATTCAGCAAACATCTCCTGAGTGCCCATTTTTACCAGGCACTATTCTAGAGAACGCTGGATGAGATAAGCTCCCTGTTCTCTTAGAGCTTACGTTTTTGATAATAGATATCAGTTACTGGTGTTAATAAGAGATACATTCTCTTTATCATCCTTGCCTATTCCACTTTAACAAACCCTGAATATAGATGAATTGAGAGCAAATATGAGTGCATTGGAATAATTGTTAAAAGTTACAGCAGTAAAGTCAGAACTCCACTACCTGGTACGTTGCTGCTCTAGACCTCAAACACCCATAAGTCCAATTTGATAGAATAAATGAAAGATTAATGACATTTAATTGCCTCTGTTTTTAAAGAGTAAAAAAGATGAAAAAGAAGAAATATTGAAGGCTTTCAAATTATTTGATGATGATGATACTGGAAGCATAACCCTTAACAATATCAAAAGGGTTGCTAAGGAACTAGGGGAAAATTTAACAGATGATGAACTTCAGGTAACTTTTTACTTTTATAATTTACATGTATAATTATACAATTAAAATTTATATATAATTTATAGTTACAGTATTTAGTTGGACTCAAGTACATTCAAAATAAAATTTGTGTATTTGAATATTTACATCATTTTTAATGATTTCACATATCATATTTACATTTTGTTTTATAGGAAATGCTTGATGAAGCTGATCATGATAGGGATGGAGAAATAAATGAGGAGGAATTTTTGAGAATGATGAAAAAGACCACCCTTTATTAATACTTTATTTCTTCTAGAAAGTTAACAACTTTATATTTGCTATACACTTCCATCATATCTGAATATATTCATTCTCAATTTTTAGTCTATATGCACAAATTGGTCTCTTGATGTCTAATCCATGTGAGAAGTTACATGTTTCTACCAATGTGTTGTTAAATCTACAGCATCAAGAAACAAAGAAAATGTAACAATTACTGTGAATTGTGGATCCCAAACCAGTATTAATTCCAACTGCTACTTTTAGACCTCCAGGATATAAAGATTTAGAATTTTTTTAAGTTTAGTGAAACTGACCCCATATCCAAATCAATTTGGCAAACAAGCAATTAGTTAACCCATTATTTTCCTCTTGTGCAACTCTTTAAAACTGATTTTAAAGTTTTTAATCAGTTATTCAGATATGTAAAGTATTAAATAAAATTGCCTAGCAGCTACATTATTTGTTCTCTTATAAAGAGTTTTCCTTTTATAAAGACATTCAAAGCGGCACTGTACTACATAGATTTTCCTGTAAGTTTGACCCCACATGTGAGCATGGGAGGTCCTAGGGATTTTACACATGTTATCTCAACGTTACAACTTGGAGGCTGGTCATATTGGCTCCATTTTACTATATATGAGAAAACTAAAGTTCAGAGAACTTAAAAATTGCTCAGTTGTTCATAGATAATAAATAAAACATGAATTCTAAAGCTTGTATCCTTATACTTCATTATGCAGCTTCCCTATGAATAAAAAAAAAACTCAGGATGACTTGTATATATATTTTCTAATTCATTTAATATTATGACTCTTGTCATTTAACTTTGTTTTTTGTTATTGTTGTTTTTTTGTTTATTTGCTTTTTATGAAAGAGCCAAACTGTTGGGAAAGACAGTCTCAAGATACAGTCTTTTGATCCACTACTGGGTCACACAAGACTGGGCCTTGGGCCTGAAACACTTTTTTTTCTTTTTACTTTAAATTTATTTTACTTTTTCAGTGTTCCAAGATTCATTACCCATGCCCCACACCCAGTGCTCCATGCAATACATGCCCCCAGTACCCACCACCAGGCTCTCCCATCCTCCCACCCTCTCCCTCCAAGTCCCTCAGTTGTTTCTGTGTCCAAAGTCTCTCATGCTGAAACACTTTCTTACCAAGAGAGTGTCTATATAGCTTATGCTGGAATTATTTGTGAATATTTTTCCATTTCAGACTCCACGTGCACTTTTTCCTGCTTAAATGTGTGTATGATACGGTGCCTGTGTGTGTGTAATATGGCACCTGGCCAACCCCACTTTGGAAAGGGGATGTCTCCTTTGAAGAGGGTGGGGTTCTGCTGCTGCACAGTAAGATGGCTATTCACAGGCCAATTGCCCTATATCAGCTTCTGGGAGGGACCTGCTGGCCATGGGAAACCAACATTCACTACTGAAACTGATACTGCTCTGTCTTTTCTCTCTATGAGTGAAGCATTGTTCCACCCAGTAGTTGACTGCATTGTGTTTTCCGTGGCAATTAAAATGATAGCAAGAGGCAGTTGAAGAAGCTCTCAGATCTCTGCTCCTGATAATAGGCAACTTTCCAGTTTCCACTTGCTGGATACAAACTCTTCCTAAACCAAAGTAATGGTCTTTGGAGCAAGAAAGGATTATAGAAAATGTAAGGGGTGCCTGGGTGGCTCAGTTGGTTAAGCGACTGCCTTCGGCTCAGGCATGATCCCGGAGAATCGGGATGGAGTCCCACATCGGGCTCCCTGCTAGGCAGGAAGCCTGCTTCTCCCTCTCTCACTCCCCCTGCTTGTGTTCCTTCTCTGGCTGTGTTTCTCTCTGTCAAATAAATAAAATCTTAAAAAAAAAGAAAATGTAACTTTAATTGCCCTACCTAGTTCATTTATAGCTCAACTGAAATGAAGACTCAAGGTTTTGTCAAGAGAGGTTTTTTTTTTTTTTCAGTTGAAACTAGAATGGCATACATGCTTATGCTCTTTAAGTGTTTCACAGTATCTTTAGTTCCTAATTATGCAGCATTTCCTTCTAGGCTAAGATATAACTATTAAACATGCTTCATATGTGAAAATTATGGCCTTGGAGTTAAATGATTTATATTTTTAGTGGCATGCTTAAAAATGCACATGAACAAAGTCAAAGAGTTCTACATAGAAGTCTCCTCATTCTATCCCCAGTTTTCCCCAGGACAGCATGTCTTTTATCACAAGTGCTAGTCAGTATGTTAAGCTAAGAAACAGAAATAGACCAGAAAGAAAGAAAGAAAATTCTTTTTATTTGCAGATGACATTATATATAGACATAGAATATCCCAAAGAATTTAGAGATTCCTGAATGCAAAGTTGTTATGCAAATACATATATAAGCAAAATTCTATTTTTACAAACCAGGTATGAGTAATTCAAAAATTAAATTTGAGAGACTACTAATAGTATTAAAAATATAAAAATCTTATCACTGAATCTAATGAAGATGCACAGGTCCTCAACATCAAAAACTATAAAAGAATACTGAGAGAAAGAAGACCTAGATAAATGGAGGACTATTATGTTCATGGATTGGAAAACTCAATATTATACAGGTATCAATTCTCCCTTTATTCATTTATAGCTTATATTGCAATAAAAATCCTAGACTATTTGACAAGCCTACTCTCAAATTTAATGGAAATCCAAGGGACCAATACAGACTGAAAGAACAAGGTGAAAGGCTACCCTGCCTGACTATCAAGATTTATTACAAGGTCATAGAAATTAGAGTAGTGTGGTTTTAACTAGGATAGACTAATGGACCAATGGAATAGAACAGAAAGTCCTGAAACAGACTCATAGGTATATGGCCATCAATTTAAGATACAGGTAACTGCAGAATAGTGGGGAAATTTTCATTATAATAAATTGCTCCAAATCAATAGGATATCTGAAAAAAATAAAACATGATCCCAACCTGACACTATACATAAAAACGTTCTAAATTGTTGATCAAGACATGAGAGGCAAGAATATATGATCATGACCTTGAGATCAGATTCCTAATTAAACAAAACCACTAACATTAAAGGAAAACACTGATAAATTGTACTATAAACTTCTCTTCATGAAAGGAGAAAATGAAGATATAGCTAAGTGAAAAAAGATATTTTCAATAAATTTACCTGACTAAATACTTGTATGTAGAACATATAACTTTTAAAAATCTGTAAGAAAAAGCCATTTTTTTAAAAGTGAGCAAGAGACTTAAGTAGCCACTTCATTGAAAAGGATATGAAAATGGTCAAAAATATGTGAAAAATTAATCAAAATAAGGTTGAATAATGGCCTCCAAAAAGATCCATTTTCTAATCCTTGGAACTGATGAATGTTATATGACAACACACACACACACACACACACACACACACACACAAAGCAACTTTGCATTATGATCAAATTAAAGACTATGAGATTTCCTGGATTATCTAGTGGGCCCTAAATGTAACCACAAGTATCTTTATAAAAGAGAGGCAGAAGGACAATCGACACATGAAAGGGAGGGTAATGTAATCATGGAAGCTAGAATGGCATGGATGCTCATGAACATTCTTAAGTGTTTCACAGTATCTTTAATTCCTAATTATGTACATTTCCTTCTAGACTGAAGAAAATATAATTACTAAAAATATGATGAAGCAATGTGCTTATAAGCCAAGGAATGCTGGCGGCTGTCAGGAGCCGGAAGAGTTAAAGAATAAGCTTCGGGAGTGAGTGTATCCTGGCTGGCTCCTTGATCTGGACCCAGTAAAACTTGATTTTGAAATTCTGGACTCCAGAGCTTTGAGAGAATAATTTCTGTTGTTTTAAGACACCAAGTTTGTGATTATTTGTTACAGCAGTCACAAAAATTAATACAAGGGCAATACAAGTCAATATCATCCTGAGATAGCACTATAAATCCAGCAGAATGGGTAAAACTAAAATAATAATTCAAAGTGTTGATAAGAATGTGAAACAATGGAAATTCTCAACTACTGCTGGACATTGTTTCAGCTGTTTTGAAAACAGTTGGCATAATTCAATAAAGATGAACATATATATTGTATTTCTACATGTGTACCCAACAGAAATATGTGCGCATGTGTGCCATGAGACATACAGAAAATATTGCATGGCAGCGATATACTTAAGAGTCAAAAACTGAAAACATTCTAAATGTTAATCAACAGTAAAATGTATAAACTGTTACATATTTACATAATAAAATGCATCTAGGAATGAAAAATATTCACCTACATACAGCCACGTGGATGAATTCAAACATAGCATTGTCTAAAAGCAACTAAGAACAAAAATATATGTTCTGCAGAGGTGCCATTTCTATAAAGTTTAAAACCAGGCAAATCTTAACTGTAGAGTTAGAAGTCATGACAGCAGTAAAAGGGAGGAAGTATGAGGACAGGGCTTGCAGGGGACTTCTGAAGTCTTGGCGTCTTCGTGTATCTTGGTTTATATAGTAATTACCTAAGTGTTTACATTGTCTTAACCCATTGAGCTATTTATTTGGCTTGTGCATTTGTGTGAGTATTGTACTTCAATAAAAAAAGTTTAAAAAATCATTCATGTCCACATTGTTAGGCATCGTGATTTTGTGTCATTTAAACTAGCACCGTAGAGATAGTCCCAGTGTAAGGAAAATTGATCAGCCAACACACTGACATATTAGAGAGGGCTGCCAAACGTTCAGTTGCCAACAGGACCTAGTGGACCTTCACTTGTTCTCCACTCCTTATTAGTTATCAGAGCCAACACTAGAAACAATGTCTGTAATGAACACCCAAACATTTTCAACCAAATACATTTCTGTTACATCTCAGTTATATCTATTTTTTGATGCTAATGTTGTATAATTATGCTCTAGTTTTCCCTTGATCAATCTTGCTAGAGGTTTTACCACTTAAAATTTTTTAAGAACAAACTATTGGCTTTGTTTATCCTCTCTATTATATCTTTGTTTCCTCTTTTATTAATTTTATTTTTATTTTACTCCTCCTCTCTCTTTATTGATTTTTGATTTTTACTTTTAAGTTTACTTCTTTCTGTTACTAAGGTTCAGCATTTTTTTTCTAAGGGTGAAAGTCTTGCTCAAATATCCTTCTAAATATATATTTCAATATGCAGTAGGCTTACTGTGATTTCATCCTAAGTTTTAAAATTTTTATTGTTTTATTATTTGACCAATAAGTTTTTAATGTAAGTGTGCTCTTTGTTTTCCAAGTATACAGGGACTTTTTAAATTTTTAAATGTTTTTTGATAATGATTTATAGCTGAATTGCATCATTGTCAGGAGGTGTCATCTGTATAATAACAATTATTTGACAATTGTTGAAACTTACTCTTGGACTGTTAAAACATGTTCACAAATTCTTTGATGTTCCTCCCATCAACAGGAAGAGTCCCCCTTTCCCTCCCTTTGAATGAGTTGTCCCTAATGACTTGCTTCTAAACCAATAGAATGCAGTGAAAGTGACACTGCAGGACTTGTGATAATAGGTTAGGAAAGGTGATAGAGCTTCTGCATAGCTCTCTTTCTGAGCACCCAACCTTGCTCAGCATGAATCCAGACACAATGCAGTGGTAGGCAGCTGCATGGAACAACCACATGGAGGTATTCTGGGCATAGCTGAGGGTTCCAGCCAACGGCTAACACCAACTATAAGACAGATAAGTTAGTAAGTCTTCAGATGGTTCTAGGATCTAGACTTTGAGACACCATAGTTGATTCTGAGTAGAGACATGATGTCTCCACAGAGCCTTGCCTAAATTGTAGATTTGTAAGCAAAATAAATGCCATTATTGTTTTAAACCAGTACATTTTGGGGTCTTTTGTTGAGCAACACTAGAATACAACATGGTTTACCTTTAATGAGGGCTTTTACAATTCCTCCCAAACAGAATTTCCCTCTCTGATCTAGTGTGCTATTGACACCTATTTTATCTCTATTTATAATCAGATTATTATTATTTGTCTTTTATAAACCAGGCTATTTCATTTAGATTACTTGCATACCCTTTCTGGTGCTCTTCACTGCTTTATGCAAGCCTATGGTCCCGTGGTTCCATCTAGGATCATTTTCTTCAGCCGGAATAAATCTCTAGCATTTGTTGTGGTATAGATATACTGGTGATAAATTCTCTCAGCTTTTGTTTGTGAGGAAAAGGCCTTGGGGTACCTGGGTGGCTCAGTTGGTTAAGCGACTGCCTTCGGCTCAGGTCATGATCCCGGAGACCCGGGATCGAGTCCCACATCAGGCTGCCTGCTCGGCGGGAAGCCTGCTTCTCCCTCTCTCATTCCCCCTGCTTGTGTTCCCTCTCTGGCTGTGTTTCTCTCTGTCAAATAAATAAAATCCTTAAAAAAAAAAAAAAAAGAAAAGGCCTTAATTTTTGCCTTCTTTTTTTTTTTTAAATAATATTTCTACTGTGTATAGAATTCTAGGTGAAATGGTAAGAAGGTCTTTATTTAAAAACTTCTGGCCTTTTAAACTCATTCCAATGTGCTGATTGCCATAAATTGTGTTGAAAAGTAAGCTTATAGCTTTACTGTTGATTCTTTAAGATAATGTGTGGGGGATTTTCCCCTCTGAGTGCTTTTAAGACTTTTCTGTTTGTCTTGGTTATTAGCAGCATACCTATGATGTACCCAGGTGTGGTTTTCCTAATATTTGTATTTTACATGAGAGGCATATTGTCTTGATTCGGTGGTCTGATGGCTTTTAATCAGCTTTGAAACAACGTTAGCCATTATTTCTTCAAATACTGTTTCTGAGCCATCATCTCCTCTTTCTAGAACTCCAATTAAATGTATACTAGACTTTATCACTATTTTTCATGTGTCTGTCACACTCTTTTTGGTGTTTTGTATCCCTCTTTCTCTCTGTGCTTCAAACTAAATATAGTTTACTTAGCTTATTTTCCAGTTTACCAGAAGTTCTCTAACAGATTCCAGGTTTCTATTGAAATTCTTCACATTCTCCTCAGTTTTATTGAACACATGAATTCTCTTTATTTTAAAGTCCCTGTCTGATTACTTCCATATCTTATCTCTTTTTTGGTGGTTGTTCTTTTAGATTGTGGCTTTTAGCTATTTGGTTCTTTTTTTTCTTAGCTAGATACTGCGGATGAAAAATTGGAGACTGTAAGTGCTGTCATCTTCTTTCACAGAAGGTTAAGTTTTCTTCCAGCAGGTATATAAAATATATGAGGATAATTTTGGTTCTTTTGAGAAATGTTTTTCACCTTTATTAGGGATTTTCTATTTCATGTTTGCCCTTACTCCCAGATGTATTACTTTTGCGTTGACTCAAAGCCCAAGGTACTTACTAACATCACCCTATCCCCTTCACCTTGCCTGGGCTTGAACTCAAATTTGAATCTTTGCAGCATTTAATTAAATGCTATTTAATTAAACTTTCGCTTATCTCTTTGTTCTCTCAGATGCTGTTTTCTGCTGCATTTTTGGTCTCACCCTGGGTATCTATAACTAAGGAGTTAGCCAGTGATGGGAGGAAGTGTGTATTTGTACAGTTTTTCAGTTAACTTTACCTCGAATCTCTGCTCTGTGTAATTTTTCTTCCCAAGTGCTAGATACTTTGGCAACCCCAAATTCCAACCTGTTTTTCCTTCAGCTCAATAAAATCACTGTCTTTCTGCTTGGGGCCTATTTCTCCTATTTATTTGTTTGTTTGTTTAGTTGTCTATTAAGTTTTTATTTACATTCCAGTTAGTTAACATACAGTGTAATATTAGTTTCAGGTGTACATCATAGTGATTCAGCATTTCCATACAATACTCAGCACTCATTGCAAGTGTGCTCCTTATCTCTATTACCTATTTCACCCATCACCCTACCCCCTCCCTTCTGGTAACCATCATTTATTCTAGATGGTTAAGAGTCTGTATCTTGTTTGCCTCTCCCTCTCTCTTCTTTTCCCTTTACTCATTTGTTTTGTTTCTTAAATTCCACACATGAGTGAAATCATATGGTATTTGCCTTTCTTTGACTGGCTTATTTCGCTTAGCACAGTACTCTCTAGCTCCACGTTGTTGCAAGTGGCACGATTCCACTCCTTTTTATGGCTAATATTCCATTTTTCACTTCTTCATCCATTCATCAGTGGATGGACATTTGGGCTCTTTCCATAATCTAGCTATTGTTGATAATGATGCTATAAACATTGGGCTGCATGTATCCCTTTGAATTTGTATTTTTGTTTTCTTTGGGTAAATACCTACTAGTAAAATTGCTAGATCATAGGGTAGTACTATTTTTTAATTTTTTGAGGAATCTTCATACTGTTTTCCACACTGGCATTATGAGTTTGCATTCCCAGCGATAGTGTAAAAGTGTTGCCCTTTCTCTGCACCCTCGCCAACATCTGTTGTTTCTTGTGTTGTTAATTTTAGCCATTCTGACTGGTGTGAGATGATATTTAAAGAACATAAAACTCAACTTCCAAAAAACAATCCAGTTTAAAAAATGAGTAGAAGTAGACATTTTTCCAAAGAAGACATATGGATTGGCCAACAGACACATGAAGAGATGCTCAACATTACCCATCAACAGGGATCTTTCCTCTATTTTTTTGAATCAGAAAAATTCCCTCAGGGAAAAAGTGATGATGAGTATGGCACTCCTCTCCAGTGCTTCTCTTCTCTCAAGGATAGCATGCTGCTTTTCCTTTTCAATCTTGCCTGAACTGGGTACTTTCCTGCTCCTTCACATGGTTTTTTTGTTTTTTTTTTTTTTAAATTTGTTTGTTTGTTTGTTCTTTTTTTTTCATATAGTAGCTTTTATAGTTGTCTTCAGTCACTTTTACAGTTGTCTTTTATAGTTGATGGGTTCATCATATCTTGAACTAGAAATATAAATATTCTTTTCAGGAAAATAAATCTGATGGATCATTCTGGACTGCCATTGGGAGAGATTGCAGGCTGAAAGGCCAGTTAAGAGGCTACTGCAATCATTTAAACAAGGGATGGTGAGGACCTAATGATAGCTGCATTTGGTTTGGAAAAAAAAAAGAGGTGTGATTCAAATCTTTCATTCATGCTATCTTACATTCATTCACAGAACACTGATGAAAGAGTAATATTAAGTAACAGTTACTGAGTTAGGCACTGTTGTATTTCCTGTACTTGGACTTTCTTAAATACTATGCCTATGGGAACCTATTATCACCAGTTTGATTTTACAGACAAGAAAACTAAGATACAGATGGTTTAAGTGACTGGCTCAAGAATACATGGACAATAAATGGCTCATTTGGACTTTGAGTCAGGCTTGCTGGCTCCACCTTCTGTGCTCTTAAGCACAGGGTTCTCATCATTCCTTGCAACGGTGTTATCTTTTAAGAGGTTGATAGCCCACATTCCAAAGGGAGAAAAGAAGACAAATGAATACAGTGGTTCATGAACACTTTTAGTTACTGTTTGGAAAAGTGAGGGGAATAATACTTAAGGAAAGTGATAAACCCAGAGAAGTGAAACCAATGAAAAAGATGAATTTGTTTTTCTTCTTTAAATGAAAGAATAGGTTTAAATCTTTGTAAGTTCAATAGTAGAGAGTCATGAGGTGGCCAAGAGTAGGCAGTCAAGGCAACAGATAACTTGGAAGATTAGAGACTGACTATAGTGATAAAAGTTTTTACTTGATATTTTGTTTATGAACATTTCCTTCCAAAATAATTTTCCCTTGCTTTCCTGGTGATGGCTCATTTTCACTAGAAAGTTTTAAGTATAGGTTTAAATATTTGTTGGAAGAATGAAGGAGGGAAGTACAATTCTAACAATAAGAGCTCATGTTAATCTTACCCCCTGAAGTCAGGGGGTTGGTCATACATGATGGAGGATGGAGGTCACCCCACTAGAGGGCGTTGAGGTCTTGTCTCAGTTTGGTGAATGAAGCTGTCATTTGATTTATGCTTATTTTGAGAGTTTGGTATAAATCAGAGAAGGATTTAAGGAAAGCTCAAAATTAAAGGGGTAATTTATCTAGCGCAATTTGGAGAAAGGTTTACAGAAATTGTATTATTCTTTATCTCACTTTCATGGTAACTAATTACTTTTGTTAATTAAAAGTCAAGAATTGCACTTAAAACAAAATCTAATGATATTCAAAATGTAAGCCATGGAAGTACGGGGGAAATATATTATTTGAAGATTTTTAAAAGAATTTTTTCCTTCCAATCCAATTTTGAAGATGTTTGACATTTTCCTCTATGAAGTAGGAAACCCAGTTGTTTCACATAAAAGTGACCAGAAAGAAGAGGCTTACTAAGCTGATGACAGTGGTTCCTTCCAGGGGAGGAGAAAGTAAAGGAATATGGTTTGAGCTTTTATGAACATAAATTTTATAATTTAAATAAAAAGAAGTAAAATATTTAGTTGCATTTAAAAACTAGGTTAGGATGTCAATTTAGAAATGTAAGCCCAAATTTATATAATCTGCCTACATATGAATAAAATACAGTGTCTAAGTGATAAAAATAAGCATTGTAAAATAAGAATCAAAAAGGAAGGGTGTTACCCTGTATATTTTAGCATTTCTTATATAATGGATAGTTACATATAGACTCTGAGATGTTAAAAAATGAAAGTTATTTAATTTGTTCTAACCCTAAATATACCAGTTTACTTGAGAATTGAACACTTTTTTTCCTTCACATTTAACAAAAGAGTTAATAATACAGTTCTATGGGATTCAGTTTGGGAATAAAACGCCATGTGCAAAAGAACTAACCATATGTAAACAAAGAAACACCCATAGTCAAAATAAATTATGTTCTCAAATAAGGTCCTTTACATTAATCTTAAGAGAATGAAAAAATATACAAGTACACTTTCTTACATTATTTCTTTCTGTATTTTTATTAGAAATATGCAAGTACCTTTTACTTCTCTTGGAAATACTATGGATAAGTCACCTTTCAAACCATATAAAAATAATGAAGTAAAACCTATAAAAATAGCATGCGAGTGGCAACCCCATGTTATCACTTACAAAACACCCCTGAACTGCCATGCCTGGATGAGAGTTTAGTGGTTGGACACAAGAAGTGTATCGTTCTCATGTTTTTACTGTTAATCCAATCAAAGGGTACCCATCCTGCCCAAAGGACTAGAGTTAAAATATCCTTTCCATCAACACAGTATGGGAATATCATTGAGGCATTTGGCCAGAGAACAAAGGGCACTTTAGGACACACTAGAATCAGCCAAATGTACATACTGGGAAAAAAACCCACGGCTATATAATTTGAGCAGGTGTTGAGACCATTTTCTTACCTATAGCTGGCTAAGCACGTTGTGTGTGTGTGTGCATGCGCATATGTGTGTGCCAGACATTGTGTATAAATAATATCACCTCTCCCCAGCCGTGTATTTTTAGTAAATTTTAGTACAAAATTATGCATAAGTTGTGTATTTAGTCATTATTTCTCAAAATAAGTTCAGTCCTGGGGCGCCTCGTGGCTCAGTGGTTAAGCCTCTGCCTCCAGCTCAGGTCATGATCCCAGAGTCCTGGGATTGAGCCCCGCATTGGGCTGCATGCTCTGCGGGAAGCCTGCTTCCCCCTCTCTCCCTCCTACTGCTTGTGTTCCCCCTCTGGCTGTATTTCTCTCTGTCAAATAAATAAAATCTTAAAAAAAAAAATAAGTTCAGTCCTCCTTCAAGTCCTATTTCTTTATTTATTTAAAATGTAGGTTAAAGTTATCAGTTTTCTCAGTTATCTCAAGTGAGTTGACACTGCCTAATTTACAAAGCCAAAATTTCTTGCCCTAACAATGTAAAACATGGTAAGGATTAAATAATTATTTTTGTCTGAATATGTTAGGTGTTGGCAGAAAAAACACTGATTCTTAATGTCCCTGAATATTTCCCACCTATTATTTCAATCTTAGGTCATGGAATCCTTCATGTCATTCATTTTTCAAAAACTCAATTATTTGGATTATTTGGAAATTCAGTATAAATGGCTTGTAGTTCTCATGCTGCAAATCTATGTTGAACAATAATTAAAACTCTGTCTTACAAAGAATATAAATTTCCTAATTAAAATCTTCTAACCAAAATTAATTATAATCAGTTAAACTTCCATTTTTAAAGCTTCTTCCAACTTCTCAATTGTTTCAGAAAATTTGTAGATCATTGGACAGTCTTGATTCCTCATATCCTTTCTTTCAAAAGTGGAAAATCTAAACTCTCCTAAGTGGTGTGGATGCCTGTGAGTAAGCAAAATAGTTAACACAACAGTAGGGTATGACTTGGGGGACAGAAAGATCCAACGAGTTCAAATGTACTATTCCAAGTTGGATGTGATTTGGATTATTTCTGGCTTAAATGACAAAGTTGGAACCATTGTTTCTAGAGCAGAAAATTAACAGACATATGGAGTGTGCTATGGATAGACGACTCATTTCTAGTCTGCAGGTCACCATTTAACTAGATTGGACACTTTGGACATGTCACCTAACTTCTTGGGCTTCTTATTGCAACATATATAAAATGTGGATAAGAACTATCTGTCTAAAAAGTACTACTATACTGCTAAAAATCCAGGTGACAAGGGAAAACATTTTTTATTTATCAAATATATGAAAACAACAGAAAATAATATAACAGGCATCATGCATTTACCACCTAGATTTAAAAGATGCAATTTGCTGAAATTTGTACAGATCTTATTTCTTATTAAGAAATAAGAACTTGGGGCACCTGGGTGGCTCAGTTGGTTAAGCCACTGCCTTCAGCTCTGGTCATGATCCTGGAGTCCTGGGATCGAGTCCCGCATTGGGCTCCCAGCTCCGTGGGAAGTCTGCTTCTCTTTCTGAGCTTCTTCGCTCTCATGCTCTCTCTCACTCACTCTCTCTCTCAAATAAATAAAATCTTAAAAAAAAAAAGAAAGAAAGAAAACCTTACACATATAGCAAAAGTCACTCCCTTGCCTTCACTATTATTTTTCCCTTTCTTCTCAGAAGCAGTTGGTATGTATAACTTCCAGGCAGATATTTGTACTTTTACTCTACCAGTATGTATCCATAAAATTATAAGCTACTGTTTTAGGTATTTCAAAATTTACATGATAGCATGTGTAAATATCCTTTAAGCTTGATATTTTGCCTGACAGTACATTTTTGAGATTCATTTATGCTGATATTTGTTACTATTGTTCATTCATTTCAACTGCTCTGTATAACTGTGTTATGTGAACAATCGGTGTATTTATTTGTTTTCCTACAACACGCTAGATTGTTTCCATATTTGTACTTTCAGGAACAACACTATAATGAACATCTTTACGTTTTTTAGGAGAGCCACTGTCTTAGCTTGGGCTACCATAAACAAATGCCATACACTGGGTAGTTTAAATAATAGATACTTATTTTCGCACAGTCCTAGAGGCTAGAAGTCCAAGTTGACAGTACCAGCATGGTTGGGCTCTGGAGAGAACTCTCCCCTGGCTTGTAGATAGTCACCTTCTAGCTATGTCATCACATGGCAGAAAGAGGGGGAATACAAGGGGGAGAGAAAGAGATATACCTCTTCTTACGTTATCAGTTAAGGCCCCACCCATATGACCTCATTTAAGGTCAGGGCTTCTACGCATGAGTTTTGGGGGACACAATGCAGTCCATAGCATCCACCTATAGTAAAACTGTTAGTTTGTGTAGAATCCACACCTTCAACTTTTCTAGATATTTTCAAATTGCTCTCTAAAATGGTAGCAATAATTTAGATACCCCTGGCAAACATATAGATGATGGGGTTATTTTTAACTCAAAGAACTTATAACTACCAAATGTAAGATAGTTGCTTCTTTTTCCTATCCCACCATTGCCTGGAAACTCTTCTTCCAAGTACCTGCCTAAACATTGGCTTCTGCGAACTGGTTCTTTCATTTGCAGCCATGATACCACATTAATCCCAAAACTAATGAAAAACACTGACCTGAATCAATAGAGTTTCATTAGGGGTCAATGATGTCTAGTACAACTACTCTGTGGATTCAAAGTGAAAGCTAGAGTTCTTTCCCAGAGAAGCCAGGTCTCCTTTGCTGGGAACAAAAGAACAAAGTTTCAAGCCCACGCAGTAGAGCCCCTCTATATCCAATCATCTCCAGTTCCAGTTGTGAAAAGCCTATGTCCTTTGACATCCACAGTGATTTTTCTTTTTTCCAATAGGGTATTTAATGTTCCTCAAAATGGTTTAAAGGGTTTTTGATTCTCTCCCTCTCATTCACTCTGGTCTCTCTCAATTTAACATTTTGCTTTCTTCTTTCTTCAGCACGCAGGACCCTGTATTTCTTTGGTGAATGTAATACTTTCTCGTGCAAAGGGGCGCTTTATTTGCCCCCTGAGGTACTTGTCTGTGAATTGAGAAGCATCTGTTTAGAACAAGAGATGGTTTCAGTCATGTAGACAGTCTATGAATCAAAGGGATTTTTCAGAGTGAGTTAAATAATCTATTTTCCTTCCTGTATGTGTCACCATTTTTCTGGAAACTCTTACTTACCAGGTAAAACTGTACTAAGGGAGGTTCTCTGACAGCTTAATCATGGTTATACTGGATCCCACAGCGAAGCCAGAAAGCTGAAAGTGTTTGCAGCTCTCATTTCCGTGGCAACTGTCTGAAGGGCCAAATATAGGAGCATTATTTCTCTGTAGGACCCAGCAGAAGAAGTAACTAGGTGGCGAGGAAAACCCCTTTTAGTCAGAAATTTTTCTTTAGGAGGTCAAGACCTTTGAAAAATTAATGGAAAAGTACCACAATACCTTTACATGTATATATTTTTTAATGCTTTATTGTTCTTAGGGAACTTCATGTTTGCATGTCATAATGAATCCATTTCCCCTTTGCTGTCCCTTGGTCCCTTCTCCATGTCTGTCAGTTTATCCATTCCTTATTCTGTCACTATAATATAATGCCTGTCTAACCCAGCAGAATCTAGAAAAAAATATTTAAAACTTAACACACACTACTACTTTATGAATAATTCTATACATACACGTAGCTCTCTGAGTGATGAACCAATAAATACCTGTCTAGTGCCATGCACATTCCCTGCGTTATCTGGGGAAAAAAGTTCTCTGAGTAGGAGTCAACATGGGGTGGTTAAATAGCTTTACAGTTCCTCTTGCCTTAGATCTTTATTATTTAATCTCAAAGACTGAATTTTTAGAGTATGTCTCTCATACTCAAATTAGACCATTTTTGGAGAACCTACCATTGTCTTTGGCATGAAATATCGAGAAATCACCACAATGTTTCTCTTTATGAAGGGAGGAAGGTTGTGCCTATACCACACTGCTGAGCAATATACATAATACACATGAAAAGACTTAGGGAAAGGTAGTTGCGCCCTCAAAGGAAAAGGAAAACCTGAACATTTCTATACGTCAGACTGTTTGGCTCTTGATGGTCACAACCTTAATTTTAATTCCTTAGGAGTTGTTCTGTATAAAAAGGCTCTTAAAGCTTGAATATATACATAAATAATTAGAGCAAATAAGCATCATTTTTATAGCTAGAAATTCATTTGAGTCATTAGTATGATCATTATTGGGACACCTCTTTTGAAGTCACTGAATAACCCTTTAAAATTCATGTCATTCATCAACTCCTTTATGAGGGTCAAAGTGAGACAGTGAATTAAGACAGTTATCCAGTTAGAGTAAAACCCTTTTAATTATTGCAGCACAGCTGTGTCTTCGATCTATGTTTTTAGCTCCCATTTATCATTTCTTAGTGGTCATTTACCAACTTTTTAATTTCATTTCTCACAATTTCCAATAGTCTTTTTTAAGAAACACTGAGTAAATTCTGCCATTATTTGTTATGAAACAAATCCTGAAAAGAAAGAGTTACATAAATGGACCAAAAGCATAAAACCTGTTAAAAGGTAAAATTTCTCCACGAGTTTTCCCCAATTAAGCCTCTAACAGGAAGATCCACATTCTTAAGACTTTAAATACTAAAAAGGAATTGTATGTTTATAATTCCTATGGTACACACATTCCTATGTATATAGTCCTTATTTTACATCTGTGTTTAGTATGTGTATGTTATATGTGTATAGATCTATGCATATATACACACTCATGAAACAAGTGATTCATATCTACAGTCTCTTGATTTTGTTTTGCTTCTTTGGATGCATGCTTTTTGGCCTTGGAACCCCAAAGAACAAGATGTTTTACTTTTGTTTATTAATACTGTTGATAGTAATAACAATGAAGTACTAGTTCTATACTGAAATACTGTTTAGTTGATGGTTTCTTTATATATACGATACTACATTTCTAAATCTATAATCAGTAAAAGAGATACTGTAAACTAAAATCTCTTGTAAAAGAGACTTGTAACTACCACTAGTACTCATTTTGCTATTCTTTCTTTCTTTTTTTTTTAATATTTTATTTATTTATTTGACAGAGAGAGATCACAGGTAGGCAGAGAGGCAAGCAGAGAGAGGGGAGGAGGCAGGCTCCCTGCTGAGCAGAGCCTGATGTGGGCCTCAATCCCAGGACCCTGAGATCATGACCTGAGCAAAGGCAGAGGCTTTAACCCACTGAGGCTTTAACCCGCCCTTTGCTATTATTTCTTAAAAAAGAAACATCCCATGCATTTTATGAGAAAGCTGTTGGGCACTAGGGCCAGGAGGGCATCTCTTACTTCCTCCAAAGCTTAGGAAGAGGGGCATCTCAAAAGAGTGTGGCTCATGCCCATGTTCTCTATGGAAAGCAAAGTCTGGGACATGACCTTCCTCCTTGGTCTCTCTGAGGATTCATGAGCTGGTAGCTCTCTCCTGGTCTGCTGAGTGGCCCAAAGTAGTGTCAGGCTCTAGACATGTCCCTGTTTCTGCTACTTGAAGAGAAGAGTATTTTGATCTGTTTTAAAGAGAACTGAGTCACTCATGTAACTTTAGGAGGCACAGAGATGTATCTGGTGCTTGGGTGTATGGAGCCAGGATCAAATCCTGCCAGAGCTCTCTCTCTTTCCCTTGCTTCTCCCTGCTTCTCTCTGAGCAAGCATTTTTTAAACTCCTTGATTAAAGAATTTAAAGTATTTTGTAATGGAAAACCCATTTTGTGCTCTTCCACAAAGGAGCTTCTGCACAGAAGTCAGCCACCCACTGCACCTAAACCTTGCATCTCTGTCTGTCACAGAGATAAGCCAGGACCCGCACAACTGATCTGGCTAGATCTGGTGCCACTTCCACTGGTCCAGCTTGGGTGGGCCACTCAACAGTAAGAATATGGTACTCCTGAGAGAGTTCTTAAAGTGCTTTTGCTGGGTACTCAGAATTCATTCACAAGATAACCTTTAAGCCCTTGGCTCAAATCACCTGTTATCTAGAGGTTAAGTCTTATAATGGCCTTGACAAGTATTTGAACTGTATGTAAGACATGATACATAGATTCAAGCTCATTTTTAACTACAAGCTATCTTAAATGAAGGCTGGAAAATCTCAAAGTTTTAATAATGTTATTAAATTTTTATAGTTAAAATATATGATTATCAGCAAAGTTTTACTGGCTATAAAATGGTAGGGAAAAAAGCTCAATAATAATTCAATTATCTTTTCCAGTACATGAGGCTCTTATTACATATAGATTATGGAGAGAAATGGCTTTCAGAATGAATTTAAGGAGAAAATTCTGGTTATAAACAGAAAGGTCATGTATGTCTGTTCTAAAGAGTTTGATTTTTTAAAATATATGAGACAAAATTAATAATAAAGTTTTAATTGAATAAAAAAATAATGTTATGGGGTGCCTGGGTGGTTCAGTCAGTCAAATGGCTGCCTTCAGCTCAGGTCATGATCTCAGGGTCCTGAGATTGAGCCCCACATCGGGGCTTTCTGTTCAGTGGGAAGTCTGCTTCTCCCTTTCCCTCTGCCCCTCCCCTCTGCTCATTCTCTTTCTCTCTCTTACTCTCTCTCTCGCAAGTAAATAAAAATATGTATTAAAAAAGTAATATTAGTTAAAATAGTGATGTTATTGAAGAATGTCAGAGTTCTCTGAAAAGATGATGCTGAAAGTTCATATTAGAAAAAATTCATATCAGTTGAAGCCAAGGTTAGTAAACAGCTAAATCTCTGCATTGTCAACAGAGAAGAATGAGTTAATGCATTTTTATGTAATTTTTTTAAAAAATGGATACTTTCTACTATTTCTCTTAAAGTTTCTCTAACATTAACTTTTATGTCCCTCTTCTAACAAAAAATGACCATTACTTCTCCACAAAAGAACAGGAGATTCTTCCAAAAGAGGAGTCATTGTGAAGTAGAGTGGTTCCCCACTAAAGACATGAAAGGAGGTTGCATTTGAGATGTGCCAGATTCGTCAGTTGGAACACAGGAAGAGTTTTCCACAGGAATAAGGAGCATAAGGATTGGGTATTGGGATGTCTAAATGCCAGCTATCCTTGGCCCTCCAGCTTTCTGACTGATGTATTTGGTAAGGAACACCAGTAAAATAAGAGAAATTAAACACTGATTTATTAATCTGAGCAAGCATTTTCTAAACCCCTTGATTAAAGAATTTAAAGTATTTTGTAATGGAAAACCCATTTTAGGCCTGAGGCTAAACTGCAATTTCCCTCAGCCTTTGAAAATATGAAATGTGGGAACTATAGGCTCAGGTATGTATGGGAAGAAGAAAAAAAGGTGGGGGAGGTAGAGAGATGGGGGGGGAGAGAGAGAGAGAGAGAGAGAGAGAGAGAGAGAGAGAGAGTGAAAAGCAGACTCCAAGTCCATGAAGCCAAACAACTGTGGGAAGATGACAGAGCTGAGATAGTGAGGGTCCTCATCACCTTTCCTACAGTGACCCTGCCCACTTAGGAAAGGCAGCCCAATGAACAGTAGGCTTCAACCAATCAGCTGCTCCTCTTCCTTTGGAAAGAGCAAATGAAGAGAAAGGGGGGGGGGCCAAAAGAGAGAAGGAAATCTGAGCCGTGGGAGGAAAAAGTGTCCTTGGTGTGCCTTGGCATTATTGATATCATTTAGTTTTATTATGGGGCTAAATGGCCTTTTGGAACATTATAATATTGTTTCTATGGGGAAATATTGTTTCTATGAATTATAAATAAGTGACTCATAAATGAAGTTCTAGACTGCAACACATCAAGCAGTTTAGCTGCTTTCCAAATGAACTGCACAGGCATCCTGTACTACAATGTTCTATCTAGGAGGATGCTTTGTCAGCAATGACTGGACAGTCCTCCCAGAGTTCTACAGAATGAGGGTATAGATGCATTTACTTCTTAGACTATGCCAAGAAATACATTTATTTCAGTAAATAATACAAATAGGAATTAATGTAATAACTTAGTAAGCTAGCAAATGCAATCAAAAGGGAAATTATTCTGAAAACAATAGCATTTTTTCTGGATTAAATGCTATCATATTTATTCCCTTAGGAAAACAGTTGTATCAGTTAGCTATAGTGCATTATAAAGTCCATCCCAAAATTTAGTGAATGAAACAAAAGCTTATACTTAGGCTAGGTTCATAACTGGCACGCTGCCATTTCCATTTCATTCTATTGCCCAAAGCAAGTCACATGGCTAAAGACAAAGTCAAGGGCTGGGAAATATATTTGTCTCCTTTAGTGGGCAGGATTGCAAGGTCAGTTGCAAAAGGCATGGACACCAGAGGGGGGCAGAGGATTGGAACCAATGATGCAATCTAGCACAGTGATCACTGGCTCAAAAAACTTAAATTAGATACACTGTGCCTCTGTGAGTACATAGGAATTAGGGATCAGGGAAAGGAGGGCAGGGCAAAGTTTTGAGTGGCATGTCTTATAAAGGTACAATGCTTAAGCCTTCCATTTAAAGACTTAAGACCCTGAATCTGAGAATATTTTGATGCATTTGATCCACTGGTCCTCCACAGAAAGTTGGAGTCATCTTTTTCCATCTCAGAGCTGAGACAGATAGAACCCGCCAAGAACCTTCCCATCAGATCGATGGGAGTTGGATGCCCAACAGAGGCAGGAACACCTAAGGGGAAAGTAACTATAGGAAATAGGTAGACCTTTACCAGCTTTGAGGAGTCTCAGTTAACTGGGGAAGTTTTAAGAAGGGACCTGAAGTGCTAGAAATATACCTCTGGCTCAATACCCATATCAGGATTACATAGAGGAAAGAATGATAGAATAATTGGCTTGGTGACTATGCTTAACTTTTTTTGGGGGGGGGCTGGTATGTAAAGAAAAAGTTCTATATTTTCATATAACTCCCTTGGCAGTTATACTAAAAGACCCTCTTCCTCCAACCTTTTCCTCTAGCACTGGGTTCCATAACAACATCTGGGCCTGTCTTTACAAATTTTCAACCTATTTTGGTTATTAGAATAGTCTAATTCTAGCATTTAAGATTCAGTCTTATTCTTAAACATGACTGAAAGTTCATCTTCTCCTACCTCCAGCTCAAACTAGATCTGCCTAGGGGGATCATGGATGCATTCATCTCCACCTCCTTCTCCCTCTTCCAACTGTATTTCAAGTGTGGGTGGGCAGGGGAGGAGCAGAGTTGCAGACTTCTTTTTGGTTAACCATAATTGCACTTGCGTGCAAGGTTTAGATAGACCGATGAGGAGACTCCAACATCCTTCACTAACGGTGGGGGTAGGGTGCTACCCTTGCTACCACCCTGCTTCCCAGCACACACACACACACACACACACACACACACACACACACCTTACATTGCCCAAAGCTATAGCCCTGGTTCTCATCTTTAAGCAAACTGTGAGCTCAGCAGGGACATATGAGGTCCATCTCCTAATGGAAACTGACAGGACAGGCAGAGTGGTCATGGACCTCACCCTGCCCCCTCTCTCCAAATCTCTGCCCCTATTCGCATCACATGGGAGCCAAACAACATGTCACTTTTGAACCAAATCCTCCTATGAAGATAGAAATTTTGTCCTCCACTTCTTGTAGGCACCCCAATCTTTAGAAAAAATTCTCTCTTTTCTCCCTTTTCCTTCCCATTAGCTTTGGGGAAAGGAAAGCTACACCTCTTTCCCTCAAACTTCTCACAGAGGGGGAAAGCAGAGGTGGGAGTTATTAGGATTGGTGACAGGAGCAGTTTTGCCCCTTGAAGCTCTGATAGAAACAGCTGGCTTTAGATACTGGCAGCTCTCTGATTTTAAAATGCGGACATACTCACTGATTTTTGGCTTTAGTTTGGAACCCTAGCTGCAGTTCAGGGACAACAGGAAATGTCTTCCTATATGCCCTATTAGTTTTGGAATCAGGCAGAACGTTTCAAATCTGGGCTCTGCTATCTTATTATTGAGTTTCATTTTCTTCATCTGTAGAATGGTGTTACTAAAAACTACTTCTCGGGGTTATTGTGATGATAAAATTAATGGATGGATGTCATTTGGCACCCATATAAATGTGTTAATTACTCTTAGTTATTTTTTCTCATCATCCCATCCTCTACATCTGTCTCCTGTACCTTACTTACGACCACTCTCATGCATGTGTGTTATCTGTGTAAACAGATTCAAATGTATATGTATGCGTGTAAGATTTAGGCTTTACTATCTTTGCCCTTTGAATCCATGTTATGTTACTGGTGCAGAAAAATATATTTGGGATGTAAATCTTCAACATTCAGTAGCTATAGCCCTATGTTCTTACATGATTCAAGTCATAAGTTACTGAGGGTATCAGGTATGGCTTTATACTTCCTGCAGCACACTGTGTAGGTGTATTATTACCAGAAATCCTCCATAACGCTACCCAGTCATTTTGGTCTCTGTTTTTACAGAAATGACTAGGATGAAAGAAAAGAAAGACTGAAACAAAGAAATGTGATTGTTTTTATGTTTCACCATCAAGAATATTGTTTTAGTTAAAATGAGACCATTCAAATAAGAATAAACACATTTAAATAAAAAAGAAGTTTTGATGATGATTTCTAAACTGAATGGGGTTTTACCTGATAAAATCTACAAAGCAGAATATTTACTCTCAAAAAATTTCAGCTGCGTGTAATCATTAATGTTTGCTTTCACACTTTCAAATATGGTAGAATTTTTATAAACTCAATAGATTGAGAGCTTTTGATGATACCTGGGCTCTCTGTTGCCAGAAAGGAAAGTAGTTCAATTATTCTTTCAACAAACATTTGCTAAATTACAAAGCTAGAGAAGCTCTGTCCCTCTTCTCCATTGCTTTAAAGTTTAAAGCTTTGTCTAATAGAGGACGAATGAAGCGAGCAAACAAACAAAAATCACACATCAGTATCTTCCTAATTCTCTACTGCCTAACACTGGCCTCCGCCAACACTGCTAATTCTTGACACCCCTAGCTCTACTATGACCACCTCTGTCATCACAAGGTAATCGCAAAACTGTTTGCTGTATTTGCCCTAGAGAAAAGTCTACAAGAATTGGAGAAATCTTGATTCCTTCCTTTGCAAAGAGTTGCAGAATCTTCACAATGTTGTCCGACTTGTCACATTAACCAAGTTACCAGTTTCTTCCCCAGTAGCATTTGGTGAAGACAATGAACAAATAGGCCTAGAATAAGTAGGCTCAGGTTCTTCTTTCATTTGTGAATACACACAGACACATGAACATATGGCCTAACAGGAACTGGGAGAAAGGCAGAATTTGTGTTTGATTTTATTTTTAGACAGTGACTGCAAGAGGACATACTCATACCTATAGCTGATTTGACTAGTAAAAACGACTGCAATTGTTCTGAGAGAGCAACGAAACTATTCCATAGGTTTTATGCACACACATAGATAATGGCCAAGAAATCAGAGTAATAAGATGTTACAATTGAAGGGTCTCAGAAGTCACTTGTCCTGGGGCACGTGGGTGGCTCAGTTGGTTAAGTGTCTGCCTTTGGCTCAGGTCATGAGCCTGGCATGCTGGGATCAAGCCCCATGTTGAACTCCCTGCTCAGCAGGTGGCTTGCTTCTCCTCTCCCTCTCTATCTTACTCCTCCACTACCACCTCACTCTTGTTCAAATAAATAAATAAAATCTTTTTTTCTAAAAAGAGTCCTTAGTCCAGATCTCTCATTTTACTAATAAAGAAGTTTGGTCTCTGGCTCTGTCAGAAAAAATCTGGAAGATATTTAAATGGGGAAAAGAATCACTTGCACACCCTTCTAGATTGTCCAGTTTCTACAGCGGTCTGAGACCAGTCTTTGAGCTATTGTATATGTCAGTAAGTCTTAGAAAACCTACAGTAATGCAAATTATTCTTGTTCATAGAAATGCAAATGGATATTTTCATGTGGAATACAAATGATTATGGCCCTATGGATTATTGACCAGTTTTCTATTTGCAAATTTATTTCAGCATTCCTAATGATGTATGTGTGTGCATGTGTGTGTGCTTTTGAACCAGTTTTTAAAAATCTTACTGGCTCCCTCCTTAATTAATGTGTTAAATAAAATCACACTCCATTCAACATATCAAGGAAAAGACTTGGCCAAATATGGTTTTAATTTATGGAGTTTTACCTTACTTTATGAGGTCCAGATATCAAAAGAGAGGGGGAAAACTTGTTTCTTTTGCCCCCAGATGACTGTGGAAAAACAAAGGAGATAGAGACGGTTATAGGGAATGGCCAGATGCAGCTCCCAATGTATTACAGAAAAGAAAAGAAATAAATATCTGGGTCTTGTTATAAATGTGATTTCCTGAATTCAGCCCTGTCACACTAAATCAGTCTCTGAATTTGAGCCTCATGCACACTCAGGTTTGAACATCACTGTTTCAGACTCACAAAGATACTTTGAGACTATTAAAAATGGAGGGAAAATATAAATTATGTGAGGCAAGAAAAGAAAACTCTACAACAATGATCTAGTTAAAATTTTAATCGGGAATGGCCCATAGAAAACTATACCTTATATCTTTGGTGTAATGGCTTCAAATGCAGGTATAGTTTTGGCAGGATTATCTTGTATTTCATTTTAAATGAAACTACCAGAGAATGTTTTTATATGGTTTTCTAAGTACAGTAAAGACATTACCTTCAATGCTATTTTTGAAATGATAGCTGCAGAATCTCTCCCAAACAGTTCCTGCTTCAGAAAGAAGAACTAAAGTCAGAATCCTTCTCTAATGGGGATCTGTTCATTTTTATAATTAACAACAACAACAACAAAACACATTATTTTGTTTGTTTGGCATTTCAGAACTTAAAATGCTAATTCTAAGAGAGAAGATGCTCAAGCTTCAGCCATTCTACAGAGGCCAAACAAACTTTTTCATGACAGAAAAATAGTATTATCCTTACTGAAAAATGCAAGGTGGCAAACTGTGTGCAGGGCACAGGGCCTCTCCATGGCTTTTGGGGCCAGATAGACTTGAGCTCTAGAACACCCTGAATGTGCCTCTGGTCTTAAAATTTCTAAAAATATCAGTGCAACTCAATTAATTAGATTACAGAAGATGTGGACCTCAGCAAAATTGAAAACTTTCTTGCCTCTCACATCTGAGTATGCACATCAAGACTAATTCAGGTATTGGGAAACTGAAATATGTTCTATTAAGTTGTTAACAAAATAACCAACAAGCCCTTAACTATTTCACAAGAAGCAAAGAAAAAGAAGCACTGTTAAAACAAAGTATTGAAATATAGCTTCTGCAAAACAAGGTAACCCTGATGATTCCACTCTACCCCACCTAGCAATAACCTCAGTTCCTACACGTGCCCTGTGCTTTTCACCAAAGGTGCTGTAAAGAAAAATAAGCCATGGCCCTCTAGTAACCCTCATATTAGTTTAATAGTAATTATTTATGAGTTGCAGAACTAGTAGCGACACTCTTCTCAGTAACACCAGTTATTAGCTACATTTAACACTGTATTTGTTGAAGAACTGAGGTCAAGTCTCAATACTGTAATTTAGGGATCTCTTAGATGACGTGTCACAAAATTTACTTATAGCTGTACTCATGATCGAATCATCCAGTGATTCCTCTTGAGTGAACCAAATCTGACTGAAGAATAGACCCTAGACAGTGAGACTGCTAATTAAAGAAATGAATGAGTACTTTCCATTATAAACTCTTGACATCAGTGTTAAAAGAATTCAGTATGTAACTGACCTGAAATGTCTGTAGATGACTTAGCCACATAAGCAACAACTTAATTCAGACTCTGGAAGTATTGCCCACCCACCCACCTTTGCTTACAGGAATCAGGTAATATAATAATGATTTGAAAAATCACTCTGAACAAAGTATGGAGCTAAATACTCATTAGACTACATCTCAGGGATATGGAGATTCTAGTTGTTCAAATAGCAACAAAACTAACAAAATTGTGTTGTCATAGGAAATACACTGTGTTTGTAGCAGGGCCCTCTATTATGTACTGACAACATGGAAATTAACTCTCCTTGTAGTGTGTTAATAAAAAAAGAGAAAACACTGGAAATAGAGGATTAGGCAAAATTAAAAATATTATTTTGCTGTTGGTCTTCAGGGAGTCGTTATATGCCAATATCCCTTAATAGAGCAAGAGATAAGATATACAGAATTTCCCAGGTATTTTTGACTACTGTATTAAGATTAAGTTAAACGAGGAGTGACAGGAAAAATCTAAAATATAAGTATATTAATGTCTTAAACTAGATTAAAGTTTATTTTTTTCTTAAGTAAAATTCCACAGATACATAGTCTGGAGCAACTTTGGCTGTTTACAGCATCATGGCTCAGTCTTCCATTGTTAAGAACACCACATGGTTTCACGTGTTTGCTCCAGCTCCAACCAATATATCCACAATCCAACCAGCAGGAAATGAAAAGAAGAGAATCCCCTAACCTATCAAGGATACTTCCTAAAAGTTGCAAAGCAACTTTTGATTATGTCCTATGAACTTACCTACTTAAAAAACAGGGTTGGAAATATAGTCTTTATTCTGTGTAGCCACATGCCCGGTTAAGATTTCTATTTTTGTGGTAGAGGAGAAGAGTATTGTGAACATTCTGCCATAACCATGAAACTTAATTTCATGGAGCATGTCACAAAATAAAGTTATGAAAGCGTGGATATAAGTAAATTACTTGTGTTAAAGATTTTATTTGCTGAGAGAGAGAAAGTGCAAGAGAGAGAGAGAGCACGGTGCGGGAGAGGGAGAAGCGGACTCCCTCCTCGTCAGGGAGCATGAGACTAGACACGGAGCTCAATCCCAGGACCCTGGCAAGGCGGACACTTAACCAACGGAGTCACCCAGGTGCCCCTATTACTTTTGACAGTATTTTCTCCACTGCTAAGAATCAATGTCCAAGGGAATTCATTGGCAGAGTCTGAGAACTAAGACTGGCAAACTGATTTAATAAGTGATTCTTACAGGAACCAGAAGCATACAAGGAAGAATTAATGCTATTTCACTTAAATCTAGCCACTGCAATAATTTATTTGGAAGTTTAATGTTTCCTTAGTACCAATAAGCTATCTCTTTGAGATGTAATTGTTTAAAAAACACAGAAACCTTATTTCCTAGTTTCTGTGGGAAAGTAGGAGCTTAACTTGAGTGGGCACCTTGCTCCAAATTACAAAGTGACCTCTGGTCATAAAGATATATGACAAGTTTGTTTTCCTTTGGATAGAGCCAGTTAACTAACATAGACGGTCACCCCAAATACCAGATTTAAATTTAGGGTGAACTCTGTGTGACAAATAGTACTGTCAAGTCCTCTTATTTGAGGACTAGTTACTGTTACCCTGACAACGTTTATGCAATAATTTGTATCTACCTGGCCATATAAAAAGGTGAGATTTCTTTCTGTCTTTGCAATCTTTTAGTAGATCACTTGAGATGCGTATCACATTCTGACTTAACCTTTATTCAGTATAGAACTGTTTTATCCCTTCTACTTCTGTGGAGAATTTCTCTTGGTTGAAGGAGATTTTTTAAATTTACAGTTCCCCAACATTGCCCTCAAGCTCATTTACATCCTATTTCTTAGTAAATTCTCTATTGCAAGTAACAGACTGCTGTAATTTGACACCAAACTGGAGCCTAACAGGCCTTTTGTTAGTTGGTGTGACTAAGGTGAACATTCGATTAAAGGAGAAAGATTTTCCGCAAGAGAGATGTTACTCAAAAACCATCTCTGCTCCATAGAGGCTGCAGACCATGAAGATAAGAAGCCCCCATTAGCCTTTAGAGTATTCATTGCCTAGGGGGCCATAACAGTAAACTGGGTGGCTTAAAACAACAAAAGTTATTGCCTCATTGTTGTGGAGTCTAGAAGTCTGAAATCAGTGTCAGCAGGCCTGTGCCCCCTTTCAAACCCGAAAGGGAATCCTTTGCCTCTTCCTAGCTTCTGGTGGTTTGTAGGCAAACTTTTCTGTTGCAGCTACATAACTCTAATTTCTGTGTTGTGGTCACGTGACATTCTCTCTCAGTCTTTGTAGTCATGTTCTCATAAGGACATCAGCCCCCCTGGAGTAGGGCTCCACTCAATTCAAGTATGACCTCATGTAATTAGTTAATAATTACATTTACAACCATTCTATTTCCAAATAAGGTCACAATTTGAGGTAGTGAGGGTTAAAACTTTCACATATCTTATTTGGGGGAACAGAATTGAACCTGTAACACTCAATAAGAGCCACCAAAACTTAAAGAAAACCTCCCCAGCCCTGCCAGATAGCTCAGTCTCAATGTGTTAAGAAACCATGTGCTAAAGTGCTAATATTTTACACCTAGTTTATTTTTCATATAATAAAGGGAAAAACTCTTCCTGTCCAAGTTCTGAAGTGATCAAAAAGTGATATAAAGGAGTCGATTAGCATTTTCTGTAAGGTTAACATTTTCTTTTTCCTGGTAAGGGCTGGGCTAGAGGACACAGCTTATTTCTATGTGCACGTGGGTTTCCTAATAGTGCAGCCCAGGATTTAATGTACTCATCTGGGGCCAGAGTGGCCAGGTCATAGTTACATCGCTGATATATATAGGGATGTACCTAAGTTTGACCTTAATTGACCTGGTTATTTTGCCAGAATATACGAATGACAGATGCCTACATTCAAATTATGGGCAGTCAAGATTGAACTTGTGATAAAACTCTTCTTAACAAATTCTGCGAAGATGGCAGTGGTGGAAGAGGCGTAGCTTTTGGATCTTCCCAAATTCCAACATTAAAAAAAAGACAATGAAATGAAAAGAGAAAGAAAGAAAGAAAGAAAAAAAGAAAGAAGAAAGAAAGAAATATAGACAGCATTCACAAGAAAACTAGGTGACAAGGTACTCCAGGAACACCAAAATGCAAACCAACAAAAGCCATAAGACCAATGCATTATCAGCACCTGTTTAGGAGAAAGCATAGAGAAACCATGGCATGACTGACAACCTGAGAGTAGGAGACCTCAAAATGGCTACTCAAGGGGAGGCACAATGGCCAGTGACAGCAATAGCAGAAATGAGAAGGATCTGTCTCTAGATTAGCAGATGAGGCAAGGGGTCCTGCAGTAAAACCGCTGATGGCTTAGCAGCATCACCTTCTCAACTTCCAAGGGGCTCACACTCAGGCAAAATAGGAGAGGCTAAATCAAGGTTCATTAGGAAGGAACAACATGGATTAAGGAAAGTGGGGCTAAGACAGAAAAAAAAACAAAAAAACAAAAACAAAAACCAAAACAACAACAACAAGAAAAACACCCAAAAACCAAAAACCAAAAAACAAAGGAAACAAAACCTGAAACAACTCAGAAAAATCGCCTTAAAATTTTTCAAAAAGGGATGGCTGGGTGGCTCAGTTTTTAACTGTCCGCTTTCGGCTCAGGTCATGATCCTAGGTTCCTGGGATGGAGCCCTCCATCAGGCTCCCTGCTCAGTGGGAAGCCTGCTTCTCCCTCTCCTACTCTCCCTGCTTGTGTTCCTTCTCTTGTTCTCTCTCTCTCACTCTAATAAATAAGCACAGAAACACAAGAGTTGTTAAAACAAATATCCTTCTGATAATCAGGAAAATGAAATTCACATAAAAATGGGTAACAAAAATGTGTGAAGGCCAAAACTCATACAAAGATATTATGTGTTTTCAATAAAATGTCCTATTTGGGAATTTTTCCACATCTTGTGAGAATGAATTAAATTACAGTTTCCCACCTTAAAATTGTATGAGAAGAAAAAAAATTCAAAATCTTGATAAATTACTTTTAATTTTGACATAATAAAGGATGTAAAGAGAAAGGAAAGTAGGATATTTTATCAGAAAAAATATTTAAAACATTTTCATTTCACTAATCATCTTTCAATTGGTGACTGCTAAAATATTATACTAATTTTTATTTTTTATTTTTTTTGTTTGTTTTTTAAAGATTTTATTTATTTGACAGAGAGAAACACAGCTAGAGAGGGAACACAAGCAGGTGGAGTGAGAGAGGGAGAAGCAGATTTCCTGCTGAGCAGAGAGCCCCATGTGGGACTCGATCCCGGGTCTCCAGGATCATGACCTGAGCTTAACCAACTGAGCCACCCAGGTGCCCCTATACTAATTTTTAAAATTATTTTCAGATGTAGTTTTGATTCCTACTTCTTTTCCTTATGGCAGTATTTGGTTTCAGCCAAATATTGGCTGTACTCCTGGCTTGTTAGCATTTGGGAAAAATATGTATCAGTGCATCTCAAACCTGCAATGTTTATGACCTGATTGACAAAAAGAGAACATGGATTCTCAGCGGGTTGCTTACTCCCAAAAGAAGAATGACAGAAAGAGGTTGGGCTGTGCATCCTCAACATCTCTTTCTAGACTCATCATCTGATTAATCTTTATCAGTTATTTATTGCTGTTTAAAATCCACTGAAAACTTAGTGGTTTTAAAACAACAGTTTTATATGTTCACAAAACCATGGGTTGTGCTTCCTTCAGCAACACATAAACTAAAATTGGAACAATACAGAGAAGATTAGCAGGGCCACTGCAAAAAGATGACATACAAATTCATCAAACATTCTATCTATATTGTTAAGTGGTCAATTCATCAAGAAGATATAATTGTAAATAGATGCACTCACCATCAAAGCATCTAAATATATTAAGCAAATAGTATAATTCTGAAGGGATGGCTAGATCATCCAGAGAGAATATTAAAAAGAAAATATCGAACTTGAACTGTACATTGGACCAAATGGACCTAATAGACATAAACACAACATTCTGTCCATCCGCAGCAGAATACACATTCTTCTCAAGTGCACACAGAACATTCTCCAGGATAGATAATATGATAGGCTACAAAGCATGTCTTAGTAAATTAAGAAGATTGAAATAATAGAAAGTATCTTTTCCAACCACAAGAGTATAACAAGAAATCAATAACAAGAGAAGAGTTAAAATTTACCAAGCATGTGGAAACTAAAGAACACACTCCTGAACAATCTATGGGTCAAAGAAGAAATTAAATTTTAAAAATGTCAAAACAAACAAAAATAGAAACACATAGCATACTGCACAAGCAACTCTGAGAGGAAAGTTTATAGCAATAAATGCATATGCTAAGAAAATAGAAAGATCTCAAACAACCTAACTATACCTCCAGGAACTAGAAAAAGAAGAACAAACTAAGCCCAAGTTGGAGAAGGAATATAATAACAAAGATTAGAGGAGAAACAAGTAAAATATAGACCAGAAAAACACGAGGAAAAAAAAAACAATGAAACTAAACTGGTTACTTGAAAAGATAAACAGAATTGGGAAACCTTTAGTTAGACCACCTAAGGAAAAAAAAAACCCTCAAAATAAAAAATGAAACAGGAGACATTATAACTGGTATTACAGAAATAAATAGCATCATAAGTGACTACTATGAGCAATTATAGACCAAAAAATTAGGTAAACCAGAAGAAATGGATAAATTCCTAGAAACATACAACTTACCAAGACTGAAACAGGTGAATCAGGAAGAAATAGACAATCTTAATACACCAATAATAAGTAAGGAGATTCCATTGGTAATCAAAAGCCTCCTAAAAAAGGAGAGCCCAGGAGCAGATAGCTTCACTGGTAAGTTCTACCAAATCTTAAAAAATAATTAACAACAATCCTTTTCAAACTCTTCCAAAAAAATTGAACAGGAGAGAACATTTCATTCATCTTCATTTTATGAGGCCAGCATTATCCTAATACCAAAAGCCAGATAAGTATACTATAAACAACAACAACAATAACAAAAACAACAAAACCCTATAGAACAATATCCCTAATGAGTATAAATATGCCAAACCTCTCAACAAAATATTGGTAAACTGAATTCAACAACACATTAAGTGTTTTATTCCCGGGATACATATGCAAATCAATAAATGTGATACGCTGCACTAATAAGATAAAAGATAAAAGCCATGTGATCACTTCAATAGATGCAGAAAAAGCTTTTGACAACATACAATGTCTTTTCAAGACAAAAACCTTCAACAAATTGGGTATAGATGAAACATATCTTTACATTTTAAAAGCCATACGTGACAAACCCATAGCTAACATTATACTCAATGGTGGAAAATTGAAAGCTTTTTCTCTAAGATCAGGAACAAGACCAGGGTGCCCACCCTCACCACCCTCATGACCCTCACTTAAAAATAGTACTGGAAGTCCCCCCTAGAGTACTCAGGCAAGATATAGAGATAAAAAACATCCAAATAGGAAAGGAAGAAGTGAAATTGTCATTATTTGCAGATGATGTAATCTTGTGTATAGGAAATCCTAAAAACTCAGCCAAAAACTGTCAGAACTAATAAATGAATTCGATCAAGTTTCGGGACATAAAATCAACATACAAAAATCAATTGTGTTTTTATATGCTAATAACAAAATGTCTGAAAAAGAAATAAACCATCCCATTCACAATAGCATAAAAAATAATAGAATACTTAGAAATAAATGTAACCAAGGAAGTGAAAGATCTGTACAATGAAAACTACAAAGCTTTGATGAAAGAAATTGAAGAAGACACACATGGAACAATCTTGTGTTTATGGATAAGCAGAATTAATATTGTTAAAATGTTTATACTAGGGGCGCCTGGGTAGCTCAGCTGGTTAAGCCACTGCCTTCAGCTCAGGTCATGATCCTGGAGTCCCGCATCAGGCTCCCAACTCCACAGAGAGTCTACTTCTCCTTCTGACCTTCTCCCATCTCATGCTTGCTCTCATTCACTCTCTCTCGGTAAATAAATAAAATATTTTTAAAAATGTCTATCCTACCCAAAACCATTTTTAGATTCAATGCAATCCCTATAAAAATTGCAATGGCATTTTTCACAGAAATAGAAAAACAATCCTAAAATGTGTACTAAAATATAATAGATTAAAAT
Source organism: Spilogale gracilis (assembly GCA_004023965.1). Taxonomy (NCBI): domain Eukaryota; kingdom Metazoa; phylum Chordata; class Mammalia; order Carnivora; family Mephitidae; genus Spilogale; species Spilogale gracilis. Next base: position 8,724 of record PITA01008282.1, on the reverse strand, counting down.
AGCCAAATAATCTTGAGAAAGAGAACGAAGCTAGAGTCATCACACTTTCTGAATTCAAACTGTACTCCAAAGCTGTAGTAATTAAAACAGCATGATATTGTTATAAAAACAGAAACAGACCAATGGAAAAAACCAGATATCCCAGAAATAAACCCCACATATACTGTCAACTAATAGTTGACATGGAAGCCAAAAACACTCAGTGGGGAAAGGATATTCCCTTCAACAAATGGTGCTTAAAAAACTGGATAATAACATGCAGAAAAACAAAATTGGATCCCTATTATCTACCACTCTCAACAATTAATTTGAAAGGGATTAAAGACTTAAACATAAGAATTTATGCTTTAAAATTCCTAAAAGAAAACATTGGGAAGAAGCTTCTTGACCCTGGCCTTGACAATAATTTTTGAGATATGACACCAAATGCTCAAACAACAAAAGCAAAAATCAATAAGTAGGACTGTATCAAACTAAAAATATTCTGCACAGTAAACCAACCAATTAACCGACAAACAAATAAAAAACAATCAAGATGAAAAGTTAACCTTTGGAATAGGAGAAAATATTTGAAAATGATACATAGATAAGGGATTAGTATCCAAAATGTATACAGAACTCATATAACTTAACAACAACAAAACCAAACAAACCAATTAAAAATAGGCAGAAAAATAATAGACATTTTGTCCAAATGGCCAACACACATAGAAAAATATGCTCACTATTACTAGTCATCAGGGAAATGCAAATGCAAACCACATCTGTGAGAATGGCTATAATCTAGAAGGCAAGAGATAAAAAGTGCTGATGAGGATGGAGAAAAAGAAGCCCTATGTATCATTGGTGGAAATGTAAATTGATATAGCCACTATGTAAAACAGTGTGGAATTTCCTAAAAAAATTAAAAACACAACTATCATATAATTGAAAATCCCACTTCTGGATATATATATAAGGGAAATGAAAACAGCATATTGAGAAGATATCTGTACTCCCATGTTCATTGCAGCATTATTCACAATAGCCCAAACATGGAAGCAATCTAAGTATCTGTTAATAGGTGAATGGATAGAGAAGTTATGGTACACACATACAATGGAATATTACTCAGCCATGGAAGAGAAGGAAATCCTACCATTTGCAACAACATGGATGAACTTTGTGCTTAGTGAAATAAGGTCGACAGAGAAAGACAAATATTATATGGTATCACCTATATGTGGAATCTAAAAAAGCCAACCTCATAGAAACAGAGTAGAATGGTGGTTACCAGAGGCTCATGGGTAGGGGAATTGGGGAGATGTTGTTAAAGGACACAAACTTGCAGTTAGAAAATGAGTAAGTTCTGGAGATCTAATGCACAGCATAATGACTAGAGTCAACAATTTTGAAACAAAGTTATATGTTTCAAAATTGCTAAAAGAGACTCTTAAGTGTTCTCACCACAAAAAAAGGAGTGGTAATTTTGCGACATTATAAATATATTAACAAGTTGTGGTGGTACTCATATTACAATATATAAATGTATTGTATCAACACAGCGTACACCTTAAATTTATAGAATGCTCTCTGTAAATTCTGTCTCAATAAAAATACAGCATGGGACATCACTTTGTACCACAGCCAGTGGAAGGTCTTTCTGCTGGTCTTGTCTGGGTCACACACATAGCTGCAGTCATTGGCAGCTCGGCTGGGGCTGGATGGTCTAAGGTGACCTCTGCTGCACAGCTGGTGGTTGGCTTTGGTTGTTGGTTGAACTGTTCTCTCCTGTGTTCTCTCTTTGTTAAGGGGCTTCTTTATGCAATGGCAGCATACGAGGGGCGAGAGCAGAAGCTGTAAGTCACTCAAGGCTGAGAGATTCACTTGCACTGCACTCTTCTGATGAAAGCAAATCCTACGGCCAGCTAAGATTGAAGGGGTGGAGAAATTAATTCCACCACTGGGTGTGAGAAGTGCCTAAGTCTCATCACATTGTAAAGGGCCTTGGACAGAGAAAAAATACCGAGGCCACTTTTGAAACAATCTTCCCCAAAATCCATCTCTTCTCCTGGGATGGATGAGGAAAGGGGCCAAGAGAGGCCAGCTGTGAGATGGGAATTGATGAAGTAGTAAAGTGAGATCGAAGGTTCTATTCTTCCCATTTGCCCCACAAACTGGTGATACTCTAACAAAGAAAATTCCTATCAACCTAGGAGTAACAATTTCAGATATTTGCAGAAAATAATATTTAACTCTAATAACATTATATTCTCTGCTTATAACTGAATCTTTTAATCTTTAAAAATATCAGTAAATATATTGAGTGCTGATTCTTGATTTTTAGATTATATATATTAAGCCTTGGCATTATTAAAGGAAATTTAAACACATTTTTCTCTTGAGGTAAAAAGAAATTCAATGAATATACAGGGAAGTGAGTTGAGATTTCCATACTACAAAGTTTACTATTAAATACCAGCATAATTAAGGAAAATTTCAAACTTGATCTTTCTTTTCAGGGCTTTACAAATTGGAGAGATTTTTTTCCATATTTAGATGGTTTAATTGATGGTAACATACCAAGGGAGTGGGGAGATGGACATTTCTTTTATTATTATTATTTTTTTATTTTTAGGGGGAGAGAAAGAGAAAGAGGAGAGAGCAAGTGTGTGAAGAGGAGGAGGGACAGAGAGAGGAGAGAGAGAGAATCTCAAGCAGACTCCACACCAGCACAGAACCCAGTGTAGGGCCCAATCCCACAGCCCTGAGATCATCACTTGAGCTGAAATCAAGAGTCAGGTGCCCAAATGACTGAACCACCTAGACATCCCAGAGACGGATATTTCTAACTATGATCATTTTGCTTCTGTGACCACAGGGCCAAGCAGTTTCTTATTGATAAGAAAGGCTTCTAAACTTCACTATCCCATGGACTTGGGTGCCTATGAGTAGAAGGAAGACGGCACCTGCATACGGCCCGTGGCTAATGATACATCAGAGTCTAGGACTAGTGGAGGCAGCATCTGTGAGGACAGACTCCACTGCCTCTGTGGTTGCCAGGAAGTCTGCTCAACAATCACTCCAAACTCTTTCCCTTGGGAAAGTTCAACATTCATAGGATAAAACTGGACCAGGAGTTGAAAGAAGTCTATTCTGAATGGCCAGGCCATAGTTTCAGGGACTCTTTGGTACCAGGTCTTGGTTGTTGTGTGGTCTGGTCACAGAGGGAAAGTGGCTGATGCCATCTCCCCCTGTAGGTTTTCACCTTCTCGTTCTTAATCAGGGCAAACCTTAAGATGGAAAAACAGAGCCCAAAAGGGGAAATGGAAAATTTGGCTCCCTCACACCCTTTCTGCCCCTTTCTCTGCTGGGGCTTTCCTGGAGCTGAGCTCCAGCTCTAGCTCAGCTAGTAGGGAATGAGAGGAAAAGAGACATGTCCAAAAGGGGCTGCTGGTATCTGGGAGACAGTTTATATTCAGGAATGTCTCAGAAAGATTATCTCCACTTACAATTTCTCTTCCTTTTCACTTGTGGCAACAATGGGCAATGAATCTTCTCTCTCTCCCTTCCATCCACCCTTCCTCTCTACTTTCCTTCCCTCTCTTTTTCTTTTTTCTTTTAAATTTTTTCATTATTATTCATGTAAAACTTGGTGACAATGACCATGATTGAATGTGACAGGCATCCATACAGCTTAGGGATGTTTATAAAAGCTGTTATAACTATGAAAGCTATCAGGATTGTGACTCAGAATATCTTCTTAAGGAAGAAAAAAAGGAATATCTTCTTAAGGATGTAAGGCATTCTTATTCTGGGTTCAGACATGCATACATAGACATATAACCTTTAAGAAAATCATCTGGGTCTCAGAGCATCATAGCAAGATGCTATGGAACAAAGACTGGGGCCCCAGAAAAATTCTATTTTGATATATTGCATTTTATATCTTTACTAAAGACATCTGATATTCAGTCTCCCTTGTAGAAACCTATAGCACAGTGGAAAAAGTTTGCTTCTTATTTATAACATGATCTTCCGCCAATGGGAGATTATAATACCGGCTTTTGACTTAGCAAACTCTTTCCTTCTGGGCTAAAGTTGATATAGCACATCTGTATCCAAATAGGTCTATGGACATAACTGGTCCCAGTATAAGAAGTGAGGGAAGCCATCATTTGTCATACAGGAGACTCCAAATTGACTAGATCACGCTTTTACATGAATAGGTACTCCAAATTGCAGACAACTGGCCATGCTGGTATATAATTAAGTAGCAAGATAATAAAGGAGTGGTTTTATGGATTTTATGTTCACTTTATAAGATTATTTTCTAATAATATTTTTGAAAGGTACAGTAAAAATTCACCAAAATCCTTATCTTCTTACATCAGGCAACGTATCTTATACTCTAGTCTCTGGAATAAATTTATCCCTAATCTCAGCCCAGATAGAGTCTATTCTTATCCTCCCTTTACAAGATGGGGAATCTGAGGCAGAGAGAGGCCAACTAACTTGTCCAAAGTCATGTACTGCTAGGTGGTAAAATCAGGACTCAAACCCCTTAGTCTTCTTCTGGACCCACAACATCATATTGTATTTGTACCTGGATGTCAAAAGCAGTTGTAGAGAAAATTCTATTTAACCCTTATTACAAGCTGATAGATATTTGATGCAAGTGTATTGAAATATTTCATGTTGAGAGGTAAGTGAAAATGTTTATTAAATAGAACGAATTCCACTGTAATTGTGTTGTGCACTTTCTTATGTCAAAATCTCCAGTGGTTCCTTATTGACCTATAACTAAGTGATTAATTGAATAATAATGAGGAATCATAGAAAATGCTACAAACACACCTGAATTTCTTACCCTTGCTTTGATGCATGGGCAGCCACACACCATATGGAGGCAGGGCCTAGTCCCGAGCAGGAGTCCTCTGGTGGAGTTCAGACTTGCCGCACCACCTTAGAATCTGAACTTTCATTTCTTTAAGGTGGAACAAGACCTGAAAGATATCTGTGAAGCAACCGGAGGCCAGAGTGCTTATGGAGTTTTATATATTTCCTCCAATTCTTAAAATAACTTTTTCATCTGTAATATCAATTTAATATCAATTATTAGGTACTCACAATTTAATATCAATTATTAGGTACTCACTTTTATAGGTTCTTTCCAAAGCATTCTATTCAATGATTATGGAAATTATTCCCCTATCATTCCCCCTTACATTCACATTTCATTAGGTTACATAGTGTTTAATGAAATTATGCAATTCCAGTTACAAAGAAAGAAGGTACAACCAGGTTTAGGATCAAAGGTAACTGATTCTTAGTAAGCCCTTCAATGGTGAAAGTGGAGGTGCCTGGGGCTGTGAAGAGAGGTGACTGTCTCCCAAGTTCAGGAGCAGGAGGATCAGAAAACAGCCTACAGAGGGAAGGAGAAGCATCAAATATCTATGATGCTGATTGATCAAAGTCTATTAAGAGAGCTCTGCTCTTCCTCAGTCTGGCATTCAGTCTTCAGTTACTACCCAGACTTGAGATACTTTGCCCAAACGTTCCCCACCATGGTTGAAAGTATCCCTGTCCATAACTTCACTATGTCATCACAAACCTTGGGACAAACCAAACAAAGTCTTGGGAAAAGAAGCAGTTCTTGGATAAAAATCCCCAGCGGTTTGTTCGCATTACTACACTAGCTGTGCATACTGAATCTGCATGTGGATGTACACAATGATTTCTGTCATTTTAAGGGGAGCTCAGAGTATGAAACGTCCACCCGGGGACCATGTTCTCTCTCTCTCTCTCTCCTTTCTGCATGGCAAGCAACAACTTCTCTGTTTGTTTGCCTCTGCTCTTTTTCATCTGGAACAGCCTCACCAGTATGTGTTCCTGCTGAAAACCTACCCATCCTTCTGCTCTCTCCAGAGAGAACCACGCCCACCCCCAAAGAGGCAGTGTATACAGCATACATCCACATGTATACACTGAGCTTCCCAAAGGATACCTAAAGGAACTTGAAAAAATGCAAAATAAATATAAAACAAGACAATGGGAAGGAAAGGTCACTAGGTAATAGATGTGTTCAAGTATTTGGGTTGATCTCTTACCTCAGAAGATTTCTTAACTTGGTTCTTGGCTTCTCTTAATTTAAAAGGCAAAATAACCCTCTCTCTGAGGGTTATTTTGCCTTTTAAATTAAGAAAAGATATATATATATATATATGTATCGATATATATACACACACATATATATAAAATCTTTATATATATATATATATAATCTGACTAAATAAAGTAAGCTTGTTTACCTTCAAAGACTGATTTATTACTGATACAAAATTCACACCATGTGTAACTACATGTTATTGCCTTTAGCAAATGGGCACAGAAGAGAAGCCTCCAGGGACAGGGACTTTTCATGGGTTCTTGTTACAAATCCCTGGAAGACTTTATATTATACCCAGGCTTGTAGACATTATCTTTGAGACACCATCTCTTAGACACCATTCTTGGAGAACTTTCTGATGGATTATATCATGCCCATGCTGTCAGGCACTGCAGAGACTGTGGGGCATCACGGAAAGTAAATTCACATCAAGGGGAATTGATCCTGCTCTACCACTTAAGAGCTGACTGATCTTGTCAGGTTACTTCAAGTTTCTGATTTTTCACTTCCACATCTATAAGATGAGTACAATAATTGGAAAAATAGAACTGAAAAGCCTATCACAGTGCCTGACACATATTAGGTGCCAATAAAAGGTATCATTATTATTACTAGTATTCTGAAAAATCTAAAAACAGCCAAAAAACCCAAACAGATGAAACAATGACAAAAACTATTCTTCCTACCTGGCTTTCTTTCCTCTGATTTAAAAATGCGTATGTCTGATGTCTGCTCAGTCCTGGAGAAAACTTGGTTCAACTACAATGTGCCTTCAATCTACCATTTTATCTCCCTGCCTTTTAACACCATTTCCTTACCATTTACCTTCTTGTTAACACTTCAAAATTTATCTCTCCTGAAACTGCATCTTCACTCCGTTAAAACTTCAAGATCCTGAGTGACTCAGTGTAGCAGCACTGGGCAATTTTAAGAAAACCTTGAGATTTCCCCTTACTTGACACACATTGCTTTCTTGTCCTTATCCCCCTCTGTTTTTTCTTCCTTCTTCACTCAATTGTCTTACCTCAATTCTGTCCCAAAAGAGGTTATTGCTCAAGGAGCCGTCCTCAGAACTTGGCTTCACATAATCTCCACTCTCACTGATTGTATCAATAAATATCTTTATGTTGATGCCTCCTAAATATTTCCTTCTAGACCATATCATTCCCCACATTACAGCTGCAGAACTGCTTAACTTTCGTTTTGACCATCTAACAGTCATCTCAGACTCAATGTACTGAAGCCCATCATCTTCCCCAAATATAATTTCCCTGTGTAAGTTTTAAACCTTTAAAACATCTTTGATTTCTCCTTATCTCCCCACTCATATCAGACATGAAGTCCTGTCACTTCTTCCTTTCTCATGTGGCTCAATATGTCAATTCTTCCTTTTTTTTTTTTTTTTTTTAAAGTATGCTCCATGCCCCGTGTGGAACCCAATGTGGGGCTTGAACTCATGACCCCAAAATCAAGAACTGAGCTGAGATCAAAGTCAGCTGGTTAACGGCCCGAGACACCCAGGCACCCCTCGTTATGTTAATTCTCTATCATTCCCTTCATCATCACCACTACTATCAATTATCATTGCATTTTTGGATTCTTACAATTTTCTTAATTTCAGTTTTTTTCAATCTCAATCTAACCTGCATAGAGATACCAAATTATTATTCTTTAAACAACTGCTCTCATTAAACATATCAAATAACTTCCTATCTCAAAAACAACATGATTCTCTAAATTTTATAGAATAGATGACCTATCTTGGTATTCTAGGTTGGAATTTCTAAAACTGTATTTAATTTGCCCTTCTAGACTTATCTACAAACTAATTCTTAACACTAGTGTTTATTAAAGTAGCCTATTTATAGTTCCTAAAAGCCATGATGTTTTTGGATTCTAGACAGGATTTACTTCCTTTCTTCCTCTGCCTCCCCCACTTAAAAAAAAAAAAAGACAAACTAATTCCTTGATTTAATTCCTTCTTTTTTTTTTTTCTGGTATATCAACTCTTACCTCAGTATCAATCCATTTGTTTGCTGAGATACTATGTCCAACAGCATATGACCCAAGCTTGTTCAATGTGCCAGATCCTCCTTGGCCACAACAATTATTCCAGGGATAGGTTTATGATCTGTGTATGTACAAAGAGAATGAATCTTAGGACCTATGAGGATATTCCTGAGAACAGAGTCAGGATAGGATTGACTAGGCTGCAGTAACAAATATCAAATCTCAGTGGCTTAACTCAATAAGGTTTATTTCTTGCTCATATCATAGTCTTATGAGGGGAGGGAAGCATCCCTTTGGAGTTACCCTCTAAGTGGTTACCCCAGTGATCTAGCACATTGTACATTGCCATTTTAAGCAAATGATGACAAATGCAAAAGGAGAAGAGAGCATGGTTGGTCATGGATTTTGTATGGCTAGGTTTGCTTTATTTCCACTGGCCTAACCTCAGTCACATGGCTTCTGCTGAGCTCCAAAAGAAGTGGAATGCAAAAGGAGAAGAGAGCATGGTTGGTCATGGATTTTGTATGGCTAGGTTTGCTTTATTTCCACTGGCCTAACCTCAGTCA